>PVHP010010555.1:0-47329 GCA_004024765.1 Zapus hudsonius | reverse complement strand
CTTTTTCAGGCCTTTGCTCTGGGTGGGAGCAAGTCCATCTCCTTGGTGCAAGAGGGATTCAGCAGGCAGATGTCTTCACACTGCTCTCCTGAGCAAAATGCAATTTAAAACGTTTTACCTTTTATCCTCCTCAAGTTGAGGCAGGTCTCACTCTAGCCCAGTAGCTCGGACTGGCCTCAAACTCAGTGATACTCTTAAGTGCATGAGCCTGCCATGCCCAGCTACAACAATGTTTAACCTTTACATTTAAAAAGTTCATGTCTGGAGCTGAAGAAAGGCATTTGCTTGCAAAGCCTGATGACCGGGGTCCAATTCCCTAGTATCCATGTAAAGCCAGAGGCACAAAGTGGCACATGCATCTGGAGTTCTGCAGTCGTGAGAGACCCTGGTGTGCCCATTCTTTCTGTCTCTATCTCTGTCTTTCTACTTGCAAATAAATAAAATAAAAAAGTTTATGTCCATTGTAGCTAATTTTATAACTCCCCTAGAGTTACCCCATTAGGCTTTTACCTAAGTATTTAAAACAATTGCTTTTACTACTGTCCAAATGCACTTTAAGTAATTTTAAGTATAGTTTTAAAAATATATACAAGCAGAGAGAAAAGAGAGAGAACAAGTGAGCCAGGGCCTATTGTTGCTGCAAATGAACTCCAGGTACATTCACCACTTTGTGCATCTGGCTTTATGTGAGCACTGGTCATCAGGCTTTGCAGGCAAGTGCCTTAACCACTGACCCATCTCTCCAGCCCCTTTAAGTATACTGTTGAATTACTCGAGCATAACCTTTTGTCTTTTTCCCTCAAGTGTCAGTTAAAAAGAGACAGAATGTTAACTCAGGTCTTCAGCCCTCCCAAACATCCCAAGGCTACAGAATTTCAGAGCCCAGAAGGCTTTTCATGTTGATGTGGTTAATCTGTCCTTTTTCTGGACTTCACTGAGAAATGTCATGACTGGCTTTGGGATTGTCATCGCAACAGAGCAAAGGCTTTCAGCCTCCAAAGGCAGCACCCCCCCCCCACCTCCAAACTTCGGGAGCATAGACTATCAGGCTTTAAACGAGCTCAAAGGTGGAGAAGGGAAGAAAAAAAGAGAGAGAGGCAGGCACATTAGAGAAAGGAAAGTGTTCTTTCGGATTTTGGTACATTTTAATTTTTACTAATGGGAAGATGCCTTTGCCATTGAGGCAAACACAAGACACTTTGAGAAGCAGTAAGTGCTGCTTTGGAGAAATTAGGGACCAGTGTTAACAATCCAGAAAAGGTGTCCTGTTAGTCCTCCAGCTGGCGAGTGCTGACACAGCTGTTTGCCTCCCCTTGCAGGCCTGCCATCTGAGCAGCACCTGGCAGGGCCTTGTCCCCTAGGGATGCCCCTCTTCCTGTCATCCACTCTGCTCCCTTTCTCTTGCTGAGAGTGTTGACACCTCTGTGGGTACTTCTGGGGGAGGCCTCTGCACACAGGAAACCACTTTCCTGACAGCAGAGAGAGGCCTAGAGTAAGTCTGCTGTGATCGTTGACAAGACGGTGTAGACACTTCACCGAAGTCTTTGCTCGGTTCTGGCTCTTTAAGAATGGGTAAATGGGCCAGGAGTGGGTGGCTCACTTCTCTAACCCCAGCTCTTGGGAGGCTGAGGCAGGAGGGAGTTGGCTGTGAAGTTGAAAGTTAAGGACAGCAGCGGGTATATGGTGAGTTCCAGGCCAGACTAGGCTACAGAATGAGACCTTATTTCAGAGTGGGAGAGAGGGAGCGAGGAAGGAAGTCTGGGGATATAGTTCAGTGGTAGTGCTTGCCTAGCATGCACACATCTTTGGATTAGATCCCCAATAGCAGGAAAAAAAAAGGTTGAATTCTCCTTTCCTCTTCCTAATCATGAGAATAATGAGCACTTGGATAGCATTTACCATGACACTTTACCTATTAATTCTCAGCATCCCAAACTTGTGTTTCAGATATAGAAAAACCTGAAGCACAGACATGTTTGCCTAAAATCACACAGCGATGGAATGGTTGGGCCAGAAGCACACTTACCTTGTTCCAGAGACCTGTTTCTAACCTTTCAACTGGATTCCTGCTGGGCTCAGCCCCTCACCTGGGTGGCTACCACATTGTTAACCTCTGCAGCTCTCTGTGAGGGATTTGATTTTCTTCCTTAAGAGAGTCTGAGGTCTCCAAACACAGAGCAGAAGTGGCTTTGGTTCCTTTTTGAAAAAAATAATTTTATTTATTTGTGAGCAAGACAAGAGTATGGGCATGCTAGGGTCTCTTGATGCTGCAAATAAATTCCATTGCATGTGCTACTTTGTACATCTTGCTTTTATGTAGGAATCAAACCTGGGCCATCAGGCTTTGCAAGCAAGCACCTTTAACTTCTGAGGCATCTCCCCAGCCCCTTATGCCCTGTCTTAAATGTGCATAGAAGCTAGCTTTCATTTTGTGTGACTTATTTGGTCTTCCGTAGACCATTCATTCTATCCTGGTTAGTAAGTAAACGTCATTTAGCTATTAGTTCTTTTACAAAGCTTTTGCATAGGAATATCTCTCATGCTGTGGATTGCCATTTGGACAAGTGTGATCAGAAAATTTTGGAATTGAAGAAACCTGCCTAAATCTAGACTCTATTACTATTGACTGGCAATGTGTCTTTTAAAAAAATTCCTTTATACCATGCTTTTTTTAAAAATATTTGAGTCATGCTTGTATTGGCATGTTATAACAAGTCAGATTAAAGCAAGCAAAAACACCTATACAGTGAGATGATACATTACAAGATCTATAAGGTGATGCTCATGTCACCCTCATCCTGGTCTTCTGAACAGCCTATGGCACATGTTCACTTGGGCAGCATACTTAGGCTCTCCAAGGTTGTTTCTTGCCTGTAACACAAGGATGATGTTCCACCTCATACAGAACTGGAGGATGGCACAGAATCAGATGTGTGCTACAAGACTGAAGAGCATATGAGTACCCTAAGTTGCATCTTTGCCACAGAAAGAAGGTGGGTAATGGGGGAGGCTGTCCAAATTTGTACTCAATCTGTGTTAAGCTTCTCTCCAGCTCACAGCCTCTGGTGCATCTTAAAGGCTAAGGCATCATGTGGTCTGAGCTGGGTCTAGAGGGGTAGGGTGCACTTTGAGCCATGTCCAGGGTGGACCTGGGCTAGGGCTTCTGACCCTGGGACTAGGCATGTCCAAGGTTTAGTGTTGGGAAAGGAAAAGCGGCTGGAAACTTCAGCCCTGAGTGCTGCTCTCGGGAGGAAGCCTCAGATAGCAGCTCCATCTGCTTTTTTCCTGCACATGCCTCTCTTCCTGCCTCTTCCCCCTTGACACAAAGGGCTCTCCTCAGCCCAGTGGCATCTTGCCTATGTTACTAATAATAGAGAGAGGTGCATCTGCCAGGTGGTGAAGCAAAAGCCATCCCAGCTCTGCTCTTTCACGCTAATCCTGGCAGTCTTGGTAAATATCCTTGTGAGCAGAATAAGTCTTTGTGTGTCCTGGAAACTCCTGTCCCTCTCCTGGGGGGAGGGGTCACACCCTCTGGGAGAGGAGGATGGGGATTGCCTTTGGCTTCAAGATCTTGGCTAAATAGTATTTTAAATAGCTCTAGGCTTCCTAGCCAGCCTGGGTCAGGGCAGGCTGCCAGAGTGGAATGAAGGGGTTCTAGAACATCCACTTTCTTATTTATTTGTTTGTTTGTTTTTGAGGTAGGGTCTCACTTTAGCCCAGGCTAACTTGGAACTCACTCTGTAGTCCCCGGCTGACCTCAAACTCACAGGATCCTCCTGCCTGTGCTTCCTGAGTGCTGAGATTTAAAGGCATGTACCACCATGTCCCGCTTGAGACCACTTTTAAAATTCTCATTTAAAGGATGACTTCTTTACTTTTATTTTTTTAAATATTTTATTTATTTATTTGAGAGAGAGAGAGAGAGAAAGTCAGACAGGGAGAGACAGAGAATGGGCACTCCAGGGCCTCCAGTTGTCTTGTGCATCTGGCTTTACATGGGCACTGGGGAATCGAACTCAGGTCCTTCTGCATCGCAGGCAAACACCTTAACCGCTAAGCCATCTCTTCAGCCCTTTACTTTTATTTTACTTTTACTTTTTTTTGAGGCAGTCTACCTCTAATCTAGGCTGACCCGTAACTCATTCTGTAGCCCAGGCTGGTCTTGAACTCACTGTGATCCTTTTACCTCTTCCTCCTGAGTTTTAGTATTCTAGGTGTGAACCCACATCAAACTCATGCATGTTCTTTAATGGTTCAGTAGCTAAAATAAGAGTGACAGGAGAAAATTGAAGCATCGGTGCTTTTCCAGGTATGCATAAACCTACCTCTTTCAGTCAGTTGTTTGTGGGAATTGTTTGGAGCAGCTTATTTGGAAATTATTTAAGAATACTTCTCGGCAGCTAGCTAGTCTTTCCTGCCCCTCCTTTGGTTTGTTGAGACAGAGTCTCACTATGTACACCAGGCTGGCCTCTTATTCTGATCCTCCTGCCTCAGCCTTACAAGTGCTGGGATTACAGATGGGTGCTGGCTTGCCCAGCCCTTGTATCGTCTTCTAAAGTCAAGGTGTGATCTAAGTCCCTTCATGAATTGGAATGAAATATTCCCAGGTTTTTGGGCTCTTCCCAAGACAGTTTTCCAGATCTCATCACTTGCCCTTGGAGCCTGTCCTATGGTTTATAAAGTACTTTCACATCTGTTTTCTTACTTGGTTGTCATAGTAACCTTGGAAGCTGGGCAGGGCATGTCTTGTTATCCCTATTTTGCAGATGAGGGAGCCAAGGTTGTCAGAAGGTTGAGCTACTGCTTAAGGTCACTGTGTATATATGTGTGTGTGTGAGTGTGTGTGTGTGTGTGTGTGTGTGTGTGTGTGTGTGTGTGTGAGAGAGAGAGAGAGAGAGAGAGAGAGAGAGAGAGAGAGAGAAGAGCTGTCTCTCCTTAACCATCTTGCCTCCCACTGAAGCAGCAGGATGGCACCCAGGACACAAGATCTCTCTGAACCATTGTATTAGAAATACTGAGGAGTTCTTTGTGAGTGTTCAGTGGACCTGTGGCTAGTGACTTTTATGAACCACCATTCTTTGCTTACTTAGAATTTGCTGCTAATGGTGAAACCAAAATGGTTTATTCATTGTGCCAGTCCTACCCTGGTTTTGTACCATGCTAAAGTGAGTTAGGATGGGCTGTCTATCATTACTCTTTCTGTGTTATTTGAAGCATCACAATTACCGGGCAGGAGTCTGTACACACAAGGCATCCCACCATAGCCACATGTTCATTTTATTAAATGGAAAATCTTGGGCCACTTTGACCCTCTGAGCAGGACAGTAGCCATTGAAGATGAAGACTGTACCATTGGGTGGCAGAGAATGTGGGAACAGAGAGCCAAGCTCCGGTGGTTTAGTTGAGCGCTTTCTACTTTTGTTCTTTGGGCTTGCTGTTCTCTGCCTGGACACTGTAGGGTATTCTAGCAAAACTCTACAGAAGTGTGGGCAGAACTGCAGGTGAGGCTCACTGGGTGACTGAGGAGCCAAGTCAGGACTTGGGAAAGCTCTGGACAGACTGTAATGTATCAGAGAGTACAGGTATCAGGTACAGTGCACAGGAGCCGGGTCTCTCCATCATTCCATGTGATTCTCAGCAGTTTAAGGATGTGGGCAGTGATAATCCCCCCTCCCCTACAGAGGAAGTGGACACTAAGATGCAGGAAGGAAGGTGGAACATTTTGCCCAGAGTTTGGGCACCAAAGCTCTGATTGGTCAGCTGGCCCCAGTTTGTTAAGTGTTCCCTCCAGGAAGCCACCCAACCCCTTCTTCCTCTCCATAGTTCCCTGAGTGAAGTCACAAAGAGCTTTTCCAGTGCTGAGGTGTTTCTGGAAGAAAGTAGACCTGCATGTGCTGGGGTCCCAGTCCATGCTTAGGGTTTAGGGTAACTGTGAACTGAGCCTTAACGTGTGGCTCAAGGTCTCTGAAGAGCTGCTGAAAGCCTTTCCAGGTGTGGCTGGCTGCTTGCAGGCTGCTGATGGAAAGTGCTAAGAGTTCCATTTTCCTGTGTTAAGCAGAGTATTTCCCCTTGGGGTTACAGCAGCCACTTCCTCCTCAGCACCCAGGAGGGACTGGTAAACACCAGCTACTGCAGAGAGCTCCCCGGCTTCCTTTTTTTTTTTTTGGTCTTGTGTCATTAAGCACATACACATAGGGTTCTAAAAGACAAGCCTCCCTCCCTCTAGCGTAGCGTTTTCATAGTCCCCTTGGAGACAGCAAACCCACATGGAGGTCATATGCAGTTCTCCTGAGTTGCCCTGTCACTTGCCCTCTAGAGAAGGAACAGGCAGAAGTCACCATAGTACTGATGCAGAGTCCTTAGCTGTCCTGTGGGGGGACATTGTTTCAGCCAAGTGCATGTGGGTAAACAGGAAGGTCGCAGATTTGGCTGGCAGGTTATTAAGAACGATCAGGAACAAACACTAGAACAGTTGTTCTGAAAGTGGGATGGGGGCAGAGCAGCCCCTCCTTTGGTTTGTTGAGTCCTGCCTTGGTGGGCAGGTACTGAGGAAAAGAAGGTCAATAGGAATGGCCAAGAAGTCGAAAGGGAGTGAGGGGTGCAAGAAGACGGTGACTGAAAGATTTTTAAAATTGTGTTAATTTTAGATATTTAGAAAATAAAAGCAGGGCCTGTTGGCACGCTTTTTTTCTCTTTCTTTTTATCTTTTTTAAATAAGTTTTTTAAGGTAGGGTCTCACTCTAGGCCGGACTGACCTGGAATTTACATAGTTTCAGAGTGGCCTTGAACTCACAGTGATCCTCCTACCTTTTCATCCCAACACTCAGAAGGTTGATGTAGAAGGATGGCCATGAGTTTGAGACAAGCCTGGGGTTGCAGAGTTCCAGGTCAGCTTGGACTAGAGTGAGACCCTGCCTCAAAAATAAAATAAAATAAAAATTACATTCAGGGGCTGGGAAGATGGGTCAGTGATTAAAGCACTTACCTGCAAAGCCTAACAATTAGGGTTCAATTCCCAATACCCATGTAAAGCCAGATGCATCTGGAGTTCCTTTGCAGTGGCTACAGGCTCTGGCACAACCATTTTCTGTCTTACCCCCTCTCCTTTGAACAAATAAAAAATATTTTTTAAAAAGCTATATTCAAACTTAAAAAAAAATTGTCAGTGCTAGTTTGAGATGACAAAAACCTCTTCTAAGCCCTCCTCAGTTTTCCCTAGAGCCTAGGTCTGTGGCATTCCATCACCTGCACATGACTGTGGTGTGGAGCTGATCACCCTGAACTTACAGGGTGGCATCTAAGATCAAGCAGGAGATGGAGGAGTTGGGGGCTCTTTCCTCTAGCTATACCGTGACTGAGGCAACGAGGAGGAAACAAGCCAAGCCACCCTTTGTGATTGCACTTAACCTTTATGCGCTGTTCCGTAGAACAATGAACACGAGGGTCACTGAGCCTCTGTTTCCAAGATCTCCCTGAGAAATAAGCGGGAGCTTCCTGTAGTTCTCTGAGAGATTTGCAACAGGTCCAGATATAGAAACTGACGTAGCAAACATGCTTGGCCATGCTTCCTACTCTGCGTGGACAGATAATAAAGTGGAAAGACCAAGAAATTAAATATCATATGCCTAATGTATACAATGCATACATTTGATGCATATCAATACAACATATATACTATATATATTTCTACAGTATGCATTTATACTGATAGTAAATACTATTAGATACTATACCTTATACCATATCTTATACTCTATGAATTTCTGAAGTTTTTGTTTATGCTATGTCTAAATTACATATTATATACAATATCCATGTCTTCAGTTTGCATTGATACTAGGTCTGTACTACATTTTATGTCTATAGTCTATCTAGAAACTTTATCAGGCCAATCAAAGGTTTCCATATGTCCAGAGAATTCCCAGTGATCCCTTTATAGGTGAGAGCACAGAGAAGGAAAAATACAAGTCATCGTCGTCGTCATCTTTCTTTTTCTTCAAGCTCGGGTTTCACTCTAGCCTAGGCTAACCTGGAACTCACTCTGCAGTTCCAGGCTGGCCTTGAGCTCATAGCGATCCTCCTAGCTTTGCCTCTTGAGAGCTGGGATTAAAGGCACGCACCACCATGCCAGTTTACAAAATAACTTTAAAAAATTATTTATTTGTTAGCAGAGAGAGAGAAAGTGTGGGTACACCAGGGCCCCTCACTGTTGTAAATGAATTCCAGATACATATGCCATTTTGTGCATCTGGCTTTACATGGGTCCTGGAGAATTGAACCCAGGCCTGCTAGCTTTGCAAGCAAGCTCCTTTAATTGCTGAGCCATTTCCCCAGTTCTACTTAAATTTTCTTCTTCTAGAAACGTCTCAGGACTGAATAATTTCTCTTTATCACGCTGACCACAGGTTGGTACTTGACTGAAGTAGGTTCTGGTGCTGCCACCTGGTTGCAAAGGTTGCCTTTATCCCAAGCAAAGTCCTTGTGTTAGCTTTCCTTAAACCATTTTCACTCAGTGCAGGAGAGAACCTCTGCCTGCACACTCATCCAACCCATCTAACCCTGGAATTCACTCTGGAGTCTCAGGCTGGCCTCGAACTCACAGCGATCCTCCTACCTCTGCCTCTCAAGTGCTGGGATTAAAGGCATGTGCCACCATGCCCTGCTCACTTGGTATAATGGAAAGCATGGAAAACATGATTATGATTTGGTAGAGCTATGATTTGGGGTGTGGCAAACTTTGGGGTTTTGTTTTTAATCTGTAATTGGAGTACAGGAGCCAAGTGCAGTCTTTCCACCCAGGTCCTCCAGGCCTGCCCAAGTTCACAGCTGTCCTTGGAGCTCCTGTAGGAAGACAGTAGAGCTTGGCAAATCTGGGCTCCATCAGCAAGGCCACCCCTCCCTAAGGCAAAGCCCAGATTCTTCCCACATGCCTGGCATCTTGCTCCCACCACTCCCCACAAACAGGTTCTCATCTCAGGCATGAAGAGTCTTGTCCACTTCCCTAAGAACTTCCACCTTTGGAAGGAATCTTATCTCAATAAGGATCATATCTCCTGGTTGGAGTGGGACCTCAAAAGGAGCCATGCCCCCCATTCTGAAAGATAGCCCTGGCTTAAAATGGAAGATTTATAAAACAAATCCAAAAAATAAAAAATATAAAACAAATCCATCTTCCCCTCTCACTTGGATGATTACACTTTCCTCAAATGTGATCTTTGTTGTTTTCGCCCTTTCTCGGCTGCTTTCCATTACCCAGGTCCATTCTCCACACAGGCAGAGGGAGATTAGGCCACTCCTGGCTCAAAACTTCCTGAGGATTCCCACCCCAGGTAAATATCCAATCCTCACCATAGCCTGAAGTTCTGTAGGGGCTGATCTCAGTTTCTTCCTCTCCCCTTCATGCACTCCATTCCAGCCACTCTATTCCTGCTGGCCTCTGAACCTGCCCAGAATGCCCAGTCTCCAGGCCTGTGCCTTTGGCTGTGGCCTCTCCACCCATGTATGCCTCAGCCCCACAGTCCTGTAGAAAGGCTAAGACAACACAGCCCTCTCACCTGCCCCCTACCTGCTTGCCTTTAACACTGCTCACCACCTGACGCAACACTTATTTATATCATCTCCTTCCTCCACCTAGAAACTGCTTCAAGGGTAGATAAGAGACTTTATCGTCTCCCATACTCAGAACAGCAACATAGCTAGAAATAAATATTTGTCCAATAATGAATGAATGAAGGATGGATGGATGGCTGGATCTGTTTGCAACAGCATGCATGAAGTTTCTTCACGGGAAGTCATGCACGGGATATGAAGGCGCTGTCGCTGCTCCCAAGGCATTCACTACTTTGATCTGCTCTTACTGTTTTATCCACTGCTGTTCTTTCTTTCTTTTCTTTTTAGTATATTTTAATTTATTCATTTGCAAGCAAAGAGAGAGAGATAGAAGAGAGACAGACAGAGAGAGGGAGAATGGGTGCACCAGGGCCTCCAGCCATTGCAGACAAACTTCAGATGCATGTGCCACATTGTGCATCTGGCTTTATGTGGGTTCTGGGGAAATGAACCCTGGTTGTTAGGCTTTACAGGCAAGCACCTTAACCATGTCCCCAGCCCCTCTTTTTTCTTTTTTGAACTTTTAAAAAACTTTTTATTGACAACTTTCATAAATATAAACAATATAACATGATCATAATCTTCTCCTCCTCCCAAATCCCCTCTCCACTGAATTACCTTCTTTTTTTTTTTTAATTTTGTTTTTGTTTTCAAGGTAGAGCCTCACACTAGCCCAGGCTGACCTGGAATTCACTATGTAGTCTCAGGGTGGCCTCGAACTCATGGTGATCAAAGTTTGATCCTCTGCGCCTGGCTAAATGCCTTCTTTTAGGCTCTCTTCTAGTTTGATGCCATCATTTTTTCCCCTCCTATTATGCAGGTCTTGTGTAGGTAGCATCAGCCACTGAGAGGTCATGAATGCCATGGCCACTTTGTCGGGACCCACGGCTATTCTTGCCATGCTTGTTTAATATTAAGAAGGCCCACTGTAAGATTCTAGGTGTCAGCTGGGTGTGGTAGCTCATGCCTTTAATCCCAGCACTCAGGAGGCAGAGGTAGGTGGACCACCATGAGTTCGAGGCCACCTTGAAACTGCATAGTGAATTTCAGGTCAGCCTGGGCTAGAGCAAGACCCTACCTCAAAAAAAAAAAAAAAAGATTCTAGATGTCTGTCATCAAAATGCCCCCCCTTGCTAATGTTCTTGAGCTTCTGGAATTCCACGGAGCTTCACAGAGAATTCAGGGAACAGGGCTTGGTCTTAACCTTGTGGAAACTATGCCTAGAGGAAGTCCTGCCTCTCCCCTAGAGGAAGGGCCTGTGTTCTCAAACCAGAAGGAAGAGACAGAAAAGGGGCTGGGTAAGACATGGCTGCAGCTTGTTTATGTCACCTGTTTACTTGGTGATCTGGTTTATTTGTTTTGTTTGTTTTTTAATTACAAAACAAGCTATGAGCTGGAAGATGAATTTGCAGTTAAAGGAGCAAGCCTGCTGGTCTGGATTCAGTCCTCCAGTACCCGGGTAAACCAGATGCACAAAGGGGCGCATGCATCTGAAGTTCGTTTGCAGTAGAAAGCGGCTCTGATGAGTCTATTCTCTTCCCTTCTCTCTCCCTCCCCCCTTTGCAAATAAATAAAAATTTTAAAACAAACTAACCACAGTACATAAACCTTGAATAAATAAAAAGATTTTAAAAAAATATTTTATTTATTCATTTTCAAGCAGAGAGAGAGAGAGAGAGAGAGAGAGAGAGAGAGAGAGAGAGAGAGAGAGAGAGGACATATGTGGGTACTGGGGAATTGAACCCAGGGCCTTAGGCACCAGAGGCAAGTGCCTTAATCGCTGAGCCATCTCTCCAGCCACAATAAAAAGATTTTTATCATAACTAATTCTGTTGGTTATTAATTGATCATTTTGTCACAAAGGATCTGAGGACAATTACTGGCTTATTTGCATACAGTACAATAGAAAATAAGAAATAGGAATCAGGGCCAAAGGTCAGTTTATTGTGACAAAGTCATTGTGCAGAAATGCCAATGTAATCGAACTATTCTCATCAGTTGGTGTATTTCTTTTCAGCCCTTTAAAGTATCTCTATTTGGGGGCAGTGAGTGTAGATCAGTGGCAAAGCACTTGCCTGGATTGTGTCAGGCTCTGGATCCATCCCCAGCACCGCAGAACAAGGAAACAAATTATGTACATTTTTATGGTCTTCTTTTCTACCTACTCTTAATATTATAGCAAAAGATTTCATGTTGATTTCTAACCTTTACAGTTGAGGACTGAGTGATCAATTCCAAGGACAGTACCCTTGGTTTATGTAATCATTCCCCCATTGTTGGATGTTGGGTTATTTTCAATACTATTGTTACCAGAAACAATGGCTTAATTAACATTTTTGTGCTTGTAACTTTTTCCATATTTTAGAGTATTTCCTTAAGTAGATTTCCAGAGGTGAAATAAGTAAATGAAAGGTTGGGACATTTTCATAGTCTCAAACATATTCCTGAGCTGTTTCCCCACAAGATCATGTGCATTTCGGGATATGTCTTGGTAGTGTGTGTTGGCATGTGTTCCACTGTAGTCTTCTCATCAGAGTTCGTCTTTACTTCTTTTACTTTTTACTAGTTTGATAAACAAACAGTATATTGTTTTCATTACAGGTATGTTGGGTTATGTGGATGTTGCTAGGTTATCCATTAGCATCTTACAGATATTCTTACCCATTTGGTTAAGCTCTTTGTATACAAAACCTAGTATGTTTGATTTTTTTTTTGTTACCAGTATATTTTTAAAATATTTTATTTATTCATTTTCAAGCAGAGAGATAGAGAGAGAGAGAGAGAGAGAGAGCGCAACAGGGCCACCACCTTGTGGGTCTGGCATATGTGGATACTGGGGAATTGAACCCAGGGCCTTAAGCACTGGAGGCAAGTTCCTTAACTGCTGAGCCATCTCTCCAGCCCGTGTTACCAATATTTTTAATACTCATAATTTTGAAGCTTTATTTCGGTTGTTTTTTTGTTATTATTATTATTATTTTTGAAGTAGTGTCTCATTCTAATCCAGGCTGACCTGGAATTCACTATGTAGCCTCAGGATGGCCTCGAACTCCTCCTACCTCTGCCTCGCAAGTGCTGGGATTGAAGGTGTGATTTTTGGAGGCAGGGTCTTCTTCTAGCACTATAGCTCAGGCTGACCTGAAACTCACTCTGTAACCAAGTCTGGAGATCTTCCTACCTTAGCTTTTCAACTGCTGGGATTACATGAGCCATTACCCCTGACAATATTGTAAATTTTTTTCCCTGATTATTTGACTTCTGCTTTTGTTTGTGGGTTGCTTTTGATACTTTAGACACTTTTACATTTTGGATAGTCAGAGTTCTTAGTAATTTTCTCTGTCATTTAATCAGAAATAGTAATCCAAGTTCATTGGCATGGTGGTCAAGGCCTTCGGATATCTCGGCTTAGTTGTTCCAGATGCCTCAACTCAAATCTCTTTCCTTGTCTTAATGTTTTTGCATCAAAAATTTAACCAGTGATGTTTCTATTTGGCACCGGGAGTAGATGATTAAAAACAAAAACAAAAAGCTCCTTCACTTCTGTAATGACAAAATGATCCTTAGCAATTGATGAAGATAAATAATAATAGAAAGTTTTTCTATTAGTGAATTTTTGTCTATGATCATGATGGTTTATAAAAGGCTTTGCAATGGGTTTGATATTCGATAGTCACATTTGGCTTACATTGGCAAGTGGGAAAAATTATATTTACATATTGGTTTGTAGTGGTGATGAATAAGAACACTATAGTTTCTGTTTCTGAGACTTCTGTAAATTTGTCAGAAACTGGTGTTCTTTGCATGTTCAGTTCATCATATTCAGTAGACAAAGCCACCCGTGTCAGTCTCTTTCCAAGTTGGTCCCAAAAGCTCCTTTAACTGCTGAGCCATCTCTCCAGCCCAAGATAAATATTAGACATGAAAATTTGACAGAAATTCACAAGTCTCCAGTCACTGTAAATTGCAGAAGTCGAAGTACCATTCTTGTCTTTAGTTCACCAGGGTTGTCAATCATCTGTGCTGTTGATGTGTTTTAAACAGTCCATAGCCCAATGGTCCTTTAGAACAGCATAAGGACTTTTTCCTTGTCTTTATGATGACCGCGCTGCCCGATTTAACTTCCGGTATGGGCTTCAAGCTGGAGTCACACAGGATTTGGGGACAGCAGGCCTGAAGTGATCTCCATTCATACAACCTAAGGAGCTGAATCTGTGTGAGACAGGGGAGGGGAAGGGACAGACTTCATAATCAGAATCCCCCAAATGAGCTTCCAGTCATGATCTAATATTTCTTAGGGACAAGTGGTGCACCTGTGTGAATTAAAACTTACACGCATTATTGAAAGTCGAGGGCCAGCTCAGTGGTATTCATCATGGGACACTGTTTTGATGCCTGGCACTGGCAAAAAGTCATTTGTTTTTGAGAATTAGACAAAAGATTGGGGCGTGGGTTGGAATACATTAAATCAGAGCTGCCCATCAGCTCTATGCCTGTTTTCAATTCTCTGAAGTTTGCCCTCCTCCCTCCTGCCCATGGTGCTGAGCTGAGCTGTTTGCTATTCTCTGTGTGCCTTTCTGCTTCTCTGCTTTCGCTCCAGCTTTCTCTAAAGCTGAAATCTACCTTCCTCTATGCTTTCTTGCATACACACAGCTTAGCATTCAAGACTCAGCAGAAACTTCTTTACTTATTCCTCCTTCCTCCCAGCATATGTCCTCCTCATGTGACTTCTGTACCCCAATGTCTGTCTTTCTTTATAAGATCTGGTATTTGGTTACCCTACTTTGGTTATTGGACCCATCTCCTCAAGAAAACTGGGATCCCCAGGGCTTAGGCCTGAAGCCAGAACCCATAGTAGATTTGAACAGGTATGAGTTATGCTAGGTGGTACAGAGCAGAAGGCCACCAGCTTTCTGAGACAGGGGAGACTGTCAAGATGGGTGTTCGAGTGCTCAGGAAGAGTAGCTTGCTCTCCCTTAGCACGGACCCTTTGGGAGGGAGACCTCCAGAAGGGAGGTGCAGGCTGAGGGCAGACAGCATGAGGGGTTAATCCAGTAGCTCCTGCTGTGGAGCTGTGATTTGGGAAGCCCCTTCCTTTCCCAGCTCTTCCTGCTTTGGTGTTTGGAGTGTAACCCATAGTTCCTTGAGGCTCTGCATTCCTTATGTGCCCAGACCTGGTCACCCCTGTCCTGAAGCTGGGAAACAGCAGCCCCCACCATGTTGTCTGCATCCAGAGGCAGCCTTGAAGTTGGAAAGTGGGGCTGTCCTCGCAGCTAGGATGGTCTGCTGGACTTTTGGCTCTTGCTTCTGGTTCTTGGCTCCTGCCATATGAGACATCCCTTTCTGGTCCAGATACTCCAGCCTGAACCCAGACCCTTTTAGTCAGCTCTCCTCTTCCTGCCTTCTCAGCCAGGTTCTGGGTCTTGGGGACCTCTTAGCTCCCCACCCTGGGAAGATAGTGTGCTAGCAGGGCCTGGGGTCCTGACCTTAGGAATACTCACTGTTGGGGTGTAATCAGACCATTTTAATGAGTTCTAAGCAGAGTGATGAAAAAGTTTGGAATAGGTGAGGTGTGGAGGAGCAATCCTCCAGAGGGGAAGTGCATGGGGCAGGGGGAAACTGAGTCGACCCGAGGAGTGTGCAAAGAGGAGGTGCTCACTGAGCATGATTTAAGGATGGATCACTGTTCTCTGGCAGGGCAGGTTAGGGATGGGCTCCAAGGCTCAGGAGTGAGAAGGAGCAGCGTGATGGATCTTGGCAAGTGCAAATAGGTTGGTTTTAGAGGGAGAGGAGGGTGGGAGCCGAGGAACGTTCCCAAGCATGAACTTGGTTTCTGCCTGCAAGGGCTTGGAGAAGCTGTAGGGAGTATAAAATGGCAGGATTGGAGTGATGGGATTTACATTTCAGCAAGATTTACAGTCTAGGGAGTAGGGAGCAAGAAGTAGGACATATGGTAGGTGGTTATAATCCCAGAGAGACAGGAAAAGCAGGGTGGTGGCTGCATAGCTCCCAGGCCACAGACGCCAGATCCCACACATCCTGTATGCTCCATCTCTTGTATCAAACCCAACTGCCTGCTTCATACAACACTGCCATGAAGGGGCTGATACTCTCGCCAGTTATACTGCACTATGTTGGTACTGTACTGGGAAGCACAGGGAGGTCAGGGTGCTCCGAGACGCCCCCTAGCAATTTAAATATAGAATTTTTTTGGCCGAGATATCTGGCTTTCTCCCGGGCCACCTTTGAAATGTCTTCTCACCTGGCTGGACCTTGGTAGACAGTCTCAGATTCCAGGCACCTCCAATTCTATCTCTGGGCGAGGACAGTCTGTCAGCAACAGCCCTTCCATTGTCGTCCTACCTCTTCCTCCCTACAAGAGCAAGAGCTGTGCATGGCCAAGTGTTTTCATCTGCTTGCAATGGAAGGGCTTGAGGAACTGAAGGAAACATCACATGCTGGGTGAAATAAGGCCATGCAGAGGCAGAGAATAAATAGATAAAACTGGCCTCTTGTATTGAGTTATTCAGGGAAGGGAAAGGGGAACAAATACTCCAGAGGCCTCAGAGATCACCAATGAAATCAGAAACGAAATCTGAGATTTTAGGACCACCTGAGCACTCCACTGCCTGCTCCCAAGGAGAAGGGATCATAACTGCACAATCTGCTGCTGACAGACTGTCCTCACCCAGGGTTAGAACTAGAGGTGCCTAAATCCAGAAGATAGTCAGTTAGGGACAAGTAGCCAGGTGATGTAGGGCAGAGAGGTTCACTGCCAATGATCAACAGACTCATTTTGTTGGTTACAGTTTACATGTTTTCTAAATTAACTGTCATTTCAAAATGAGATTTCACATGTTAAGTCCAGATTTCCAGTGTCTCTTGGACACACTGGGTCTTCAGGACTGGTAGCTCCCATGGACTGGGGCTGAGTAGCAGCAGCTTGGGACGAGGCCCTATTTTTAGCTATCACATGTAAAAGTGTCAGGAAAGCCCAAAGACCTTGACTGTGTCTGTGTCAATATGGCTAAGTCATCTACTGTGAGGGGCTCAGGCTGGGGAGAATGTGGCTGGCTGGCTTTTGTGTTAGGAGAAAGGAGAGAGCTAAGCTTGGGTAAAGGAAAGAGGAAGCAGTGTGTGGGACACACTGTGTGGGACACACTGTGCATACATAGCTAAGCAGTCTGCGTTCCCAGAACACTTTCCTCTGCAGCCATCCTGAATCCTGGTGCTCTCTGGTAGTTTACTGACTCGCTTCCTTTTCCGAAGATTAAAATGACGACTGCTTGAAAATATTTTCCTCCGCTTAGGTTTTTCCTTGGTGACTTCACTCCAAGACAGATGTGCCCTAAGAATAGCATCAAAAGTTCAAGAGAAGAAATCAACCAGCTGGGTCTGTTCCCTAGAAGTGATGTTACAGCTCCTAAATGCAGGCTGTCCCCAGAGACTTCAAAGGGGCCCAGCTTACCAGAGGACTCTGCTCTGGTCATAGTGACAGCTCCTTGCTATGGGGTGGAGGCTCAGGGACACTTTCCTGTGTGCTCTGCACCATTCTCGAGCTCCATCTAGTCATCCCCCAGGACAAGTTCCCTGCCCAACAGACATCACTAAAGGCATCCTGTCATCTTAGATCACCCAAGCCAGTGTGCATTCAAATCCTGCCTCATGAGCCTGGGGGCCCCTTTCTGGGTGAGGCCTGCACCCAGTCTACAGAGAATAAACCAAGTTCCTCCCTCAAAGGGTTGGTGGGTGATCCCTGGCCAGGAGGACTCTGTGGTCTTTGCTCATTCCCTCACCTCTGCCATTCCAGGCAAACCACTTGTGCCCCTCGGCATGTGATTCTCCTGTTCAGTGGGAAAGAGACCCAGGAACATTCTGCAAGATGTGCAGACAAGGGGGACTTAGTGAAGAACACATCGCTGGCACTTGTGGGTGCTACTGAGGTGTTGTTGGTTTTGTTTGCCTGTCAACATCATGGCCCCAACAGCTGCTTTGTGATATCCCAATAAACAAGTGCCCAGTCACTGCATCCCAAAGCAGAAAGTAAAGGGAATAGTGTGGGGTGTCTCTGCCCCATTGGGTGGGAGAACCTAGCTGCATTTGGGCTTGATCCTCATGTCTGCTCTGATGGGACACTAGCCAAAGGGGGGGGGTCCATGTTTGTTTCTCTGGTAAAGGAAGACAAGTGTATTCTCTGCCTTGGGGTGCTGAGATCTTGCACCGCAGGGCATAATGCTAAAAAAGCACCCAGTGCCACCTGAGCAGGGCCACAGTTGACAGATGCACGAAGAAGGGTGATGAGTCAGATTGTATGACAATCACACATCCCACAGACGTCGGGATGACCGGGTCGTCAACCACGTCCTGAGGCTGCCACATCTTGCTCATACTTGGGGGTTCGCTGGTGTGCCTTTCTGGCAACCCATTTCCTGTGCCTCCAGCGGTCTGCACATGAAAGACGCATGGCTGCTGAACTGCTGTTCTGGCCAGTGGGGAGAGGGAAGCTGGGTGACTCTGGGTACAGTTGGGAGCTGGGCATCAGCCTGTGCCGGGACAGGGCTCCAGAAGTTTCTTGGGAAAGCAGCTCAGGGTTTCTGCACCACCATGTGCTGATTGCCATCAGCCACAGGCAAATCAGTACTATCTCAGAACTATGAATTGCTCCAGTGTATCTTGCTTGAAAATAATTTTCTAAATATAGCTAACTATGTGATATGGCTTGTAAGCGCTCATGTGGTCCCCAAGCCCTTCCTGAAAAGTTTCCTTGTTACAAATTCCTTAGGTGGGAGTTCCCAAAACTTTTGAGTGAGTCCAGTACCCTCCGCCCCCCCTCCCCACTCTGCCCAAAGCCAGATCTCTTGCACACAGTTTTGGCCTTGCCAGAAGCAACTTAAAAGGCAGTGTTTTGTGCCATGGGTATTTATGGCCTATAAAGGCAAACTTTTTGCAAGGTGGACATAGAAAACCTCTTGTCCCTTCTACCTGTCCACTTGTGTCCTTGGGCTTTTGCATCTCAGAGGATCTGAGTATCAAAGGAGTATATGGAGGGGCTAGCTCAGAGCCTGGTTTCCTTCAGCAAGCTGCTTGTGGGAGCTGGGGCAGCAAGGTGACATTTCAGATCCTTCCGCATTCTGCTGAAAACTTCCTTTCAGATGCCTGACTTTCTAAATGTCATCTTCCAGCCGGTGATAAGACAAGCAATAAAGCAGTCTGTGTGCCCATAAGTGTCATAAGGCCACCTGTGGGGCTCATGTCCTGCTGCCTGACCTTGTCTCTGTGCAGGCTTAGGGTGGGAACCAAGGGGCTACTGGCAGCCTCTTTGCCAGGCCCCTCAGGGTCTGTGAGCACCCTCTTGGTTTAGAAGTGGCTTGGGGCATTACAGTCATGGAAAGACTGTTTAAGGCAAGCCTCTGCTCTGGCAGGGAGTTGGACTTGGGCTGGAAGTGGGATGGAGGAGGTCAGATCCTGCTGCTAATCTCCGTGGAGCCCGCCTAGAGCTGCCTTCCCTGGGTTTCAGCCTTTGCAGGCTCTTCCTTTGGGGCCTCAGACAGTCCGTGTGAGAGGCTGAACATTCCCATCTGTGTAGCAGACCCCGCATCTGCAAAGTTCACTTTAACCTGAGAACAACCTAGAGGGCAGGTGGTATTACCATATTGCAGAGATGAAGGAAACTGAAGTCCAGAGAGGCCTGGTAACTTTCTAATAGCACCAGCCAGGACCAATAGAATGTCAACCCGTTTATTTGGTTTTAAAGTTACATGCTACAAAGGACAAGGAGGCAGCCTGGTAGAGTGACTCAGAGCTTGGTGTCTAGACTGGACTAACTCACCTGGGCTGAAATCCCAGCATTGCCACTTACCATCTATAGAACCCTGAGCAAGTTGTTCGATCTCTGTGCCTCGGTGATCTCATCTGTAAAATGGAATCATGAGAGTGCTTCGTGATAGGTTGAGATAACCCTATCATGCATACATTGTACATTTCAAATACCTAACACCATGTCTGGCTGTAGAAAGCCCTGTACACATGAGCGCTGATTATGACTGTTTCTACAACAGCCCATGAGCTATGACTCCACACCATACCTGCCAGGCCGTGGGTCACCTTAAGCAATGGTCAGGAAGGAAGGATTAAGCACTCTAGACACTAGGCCTGTGAGCCCTCCTTAAGAGGTGTTGGAGGGTTATAGATTAGCCCCCTGCTCTGTCCCAAGACTTGGAGTACTCAGTCTATTGTCTACTGACCAGTGAAGGCCCTCAGTAAATTTCCATCCTCTGTAACTGGGCCTTGGTTTTTGCATTTACCAAAGTAAAAATAAAATCTCTGGGGAGATGGGGGGGGCTGGTGTGGGTTGCAGGGGCAGCGCAGAGCTTGGTGTCCTTTCCCAGAGGAAAGGCCTAGCTTCGTCCTCTCCTTTTTCCATGAGGAAGTGTGTCTGGAGAAGAGCGAGCCCCCCTCTGCGCTTCCTGGCTGCCACTCCCCACTGTTTCCGCCTATTGTTGCTTCCCTCCTAGCCCTGCCTGCTCCTAGTGCAGCCATTTCCCCATCTGCTGCCCCTCGTTCTCCCCTCATTCCTCATTCATCTCTTCCTCACCCACCATTATTTTTAGGTTCTGGAAGAGGAGAGAATAGATACTGCAGTGACCTCACTAGAGACAGCAGTTGCTGGGCCTACCTGACATGGAGGTCCAGGAACATTTCCATTTTGGGTGAAGGACACTTCTGTACTTGGAAAACTAAACAAACAAACAAACAAACAAACAAACACCCTGGTTTGCTAAAAGATTGATGACAGTTCTGGAAGTCAGGCCAGGAAGAAGGGGAGATCTGAGGCAGAATCTAGTGGGAAAATCTTTGTTGCCGCTGTCTCCAGTGCCTTGGCTGTACATGGTGGCTGCCTGAAATCTGAAACCTTTCTACTTGGAAGCATTTTTAGATCAGAGATGCTCAACCTGGAGTTGGGTAGGTATGGGACAAGAAGATAGCTTGCCCTGCAGAGTTTTGGGCACCCAAGAATGAGAGTGTGGGGTGTGGGGAGGTATCCTTGGTGGCCTCTTGTGAGTGGTTGGGAACATTGGTGGCATTCCTCGGGGGTAGCTTTGTCCTTGAAAGCTTGGGGCGGCCTCCCTGAAGGCTTTTGGATGATGGTGGAGGAAAGAGAGTGGCTGATGGAGCATCCTAGGGGCCAGTCTGAGTGTTGCCTTTAGCCAAGAACCAGGGTCTTAAGTTGCAATAGGAAAAAAGGCAACTAAACATGAGGTCCCAATTGAGCAGCTATGCAGGGGGTTCCTGGAGTGGACTGAGCTAGGAGCTGGCCTCCAGCCAGGGCATGAATGTTGTCTCTGCTGTTCCCACCTGAAAACAGGACCTCTACCCTGCAGCTTCACATACTCCCAGAGCACAGTGACCCTGGTGACCTAGAAGGAACAGAGAAGCCAGAAGTACTCCCACCAAGAACACACACAGCCCCATCGTGCTTCCCACATCTGAGGTAGCCAGGCTGCTGCCTGCGGGGGGCTGCTGCTGTGAAGGCTCACCTTTCTTTTTCTCCTGCCCCCAGCCAGCAACGCATTCTGAAGGAAGTACAGGTTGAGCATCTCTAAGCCCCAAATCCCAAAACATTGTAAGCACCAACATGGATGAAAATTTTACACCTGGTCTCACCTGGGTGAGGTACAGTCAACTGCAAGTGCACTAAAACTATTGTTTAAGATCACCTTCAGACTGTGAGTAAGAGGTGCAGGAAGAGAAAGGAATTACATGTTTAAACGTGTCCTATCCTCACGATACCTCATGATGTGAGTGCAAATACTCCAGAACCTCAAAAAAAGTCCAAAACACTTCTGTTCCCAACCATCTTGGCTAGAGGATGTTTAACCTTTACATCCCCCATCCCACAGCTCTGGTGATCTCTGACCCCTGTATAGGTAGGTGGTAAAGGACAGGTGGGAAAGGGTAGTTGACAGGTGAGCAGCTGAGAAAGCAGCTCTAAGCTGCCCCCTTGTGGGAATAATAAGGACCGAGCTGGGTGAAAACGAAATACAGCTGTCACTGGGGTTCTTCCTTGGCTTGGGGGTGGGCCGTCTTGTCTGTTAAAAGGAGAGGCAGTCGGTCTTAAGTACAGGCTTGTTCTTTTTCAAGTTTGGTGTCTTGGTTTTGAAAGGCTTTCCATCCTCCCCAAGCCCAGCTTGCCGGCCTTCGTGGCAGGTGCAGCTTCTAGGAAGAGGTGTTGAACACCCTGCCTACCTGAGCCTTCACCCTCCAACCTCCAGAGCCAGGGAAGCACAATGAACAAAGTTGGCCCTACAGCCTGGGCTTTTCCTCAGACAGGGTGGCACTGATCACTAGGGAAACCCTAGCTGCTTTTTTTTTTTTTTCAAAAGGAGAGAGGGGGGATAAAAAGGCTTTTTTTCCAAACATGGAAAACTCAGTGACTTTCACTCTGACTTTTGTAAGAGCCGAATAGAGGCTTTGAGACAGAACAAACCTTCCCCATCCACTTTCAGGGCTTTGTTAAATGTGCCTTCCCTAAGTGTGTGCCAGCCAGAACCTTCTGGGAACAGGACTGGGACTCCCTCCGAAGGAGGGAGGAGAGGGCAGGTCTCTATTTAGGCCTTCCCCGTCTAAAAGGTCACTCTGTGACAAAGCACTTGCTGTTTATGTGGGACTGTTTTATAACTGGGGGACAAATGAGCCCCCTATCCCCAAGCATCCTGTTGGCTGAAACAAAATCTTGGGAATTAAATTGCACAGACCTGGAAGCTGTGCGGCCTCAGGCAAGTTTTTTAACACCTCTGAGCAAAACGGAAATAACTCTTACTGGTGCTAGCTTCATACCTATCAACATCCTAGGCTTTCATCACATGACTTCCTCACACGTGGGCACGTGGGTGTGTGCACAGCCAAGCATTAGTCTTCCACGATTGTTTTTTGGGGGGAGTCATGGTCATTTTCATTTTCTGATGTTTTAGACATTTGCCCTCTTTCACTCTAAACAAAGGAGAGGGGAGTCTTTATAACTGCCGACAAATCAAAGCAAGGCATCCAGCTATGAAATAAAAAGGGAAGCACTGGAGGAAAGGCACCAAGCTGCAGGCACAGGCCGGGTGGGAAGGGGCTGGGGAGAGTAGTGGGCAGAGTCTCTTGACCCTGAAAATACGGTTCTGTGTGGGTGAAACGGGCCCTTTGGGGGATCCATTCTTCCCTCTGTTCACAGCTTCCCAAAGGTTTTGAACCAGGAACTGGGTGGGATGAAGACGCCCCCCCCCAGTCCCAAGTTCCCTATCAGTACAGGCCTGGGGACAGGACTTTGTAAGTAATTATCACACATGAGCTCATCTGATGGCCACCTGAGCACCCTCTTGGCCCTCTGGAAGTGTCTGCTGGATTATTGCCAGCCTACCATGCCTTAGAGAAAAAAACCACATTTTTAAAAAAGGATGCATGGGACTGGGGAGATGACTCCGTGGTTAAAGTGCTTGCTGCACAGCTCTTGAGTACCTGAGTTTAGATCCCCCAAACCCACTAAAAGACAGAAGCTGCGGTGAGGTGAGCTTCTGTAATCCATGGCATCTACTATGAGAAGGGAAGCTTGAGAACAGAGCAGTGGTGAACAACAAGAACCCTGCCTTAACCGAGGCAGAGGTGACGCCCTCTGACCTCCACATGTTTACTGTGGCTCGAAAGTACATACATACTGAATAAATAGGGAAAACGGTGCAAAAATAAACACAAAGTGAACACCTGTGATTTGCTTGACCTTGACCACACGCACAGCGCTACTCCATGGAACTTCATGGGTGTCCAGTTCTAGATGAGAACTTGGCTTGCCAGGCTGGCCACAGCCGTCTGATTCCAAAGCTCTGTCACCCTGCCTCACCGTGAGGTCCAGGCAGAGGGTTTAGAAGCATCAGATAGGGGAGCTCAGCCCTTTCCTTCCATGGTGAACCCCAGGCCTGGCAGCAGAACCAGTGAACAGACAGAAGGGCTCCCATGGGCCCATCTTAAGACTATAGCAGCTGTCTGCAGGAGGCCTGCTTCTCAGCAATAGCCCAGGTCATGCAGACATTGAGGCCGGAGGCTGGTGGCCCTGATGAGCAATGCAGCAGAGCCCTCGCCAGCCTGGACACAAAGGATCACACTCTGCCTTTCCTGTGCGCAGAGTCTTAGCACTTTTAGACAAAGGGCCCTTTGTTTCCTTCTTTTTTGTGGGATGGGGAGGTGGGAGGGAGAAGGTAGGGCCTCACTTTAGCCCAGGCTGACCCAGAATCCAGTCTGTAGTCCCAGGCTGGCCTTGAACTCACAGCAATCCTTCTGTCCAAGGTGTGAGCCACCACATCCCGTTCATTTCCATTTGGCATAGGACTATTAATACTGTAAGAGGCCCTGCATCCCCACAGCCTTCTCCCCTCACCCACCATTTCTCTCCTACCCACTTTAAGTAAGTCACAGACTGCACTTGGAGGTGATGCCTGTCTAGGAGAGGCAGCCAGAGGATGGCATATCCCTTGGAGGCTCAGGACATGGTCTACACAAGCACTCAGAATTGAAGCCTCTGCTCTGGCTCCCTCCTTAGGGTCTAGCAAGGGCTTGGGCAGCCTGTCCAGGCAGTGGGTCATTTCTGCCCAAAGCTAGAGGTAGGAGGTGGTGGTCTGAAATGGAAGCCCATCAGCTTCTGTCACACTGCACACGCTGAGTATGGGACAACAGAAATACACACCCACCAGCTCCCCCACCCCACGAGCTGGGGCTGGTTGCCTGTGTTTGCATGTCTCCTGAAATGAGCCTGCTATCCTCTTGTGTGGGGGTTGACAGAAGCCATGTCAGCTGGCAGTGGGTCCCCTGCACTGTCATACTGAGCATCCTCAGAGCACCACCAGGCTCATCCTTGGGGAGGCTGACCCATCTGCGGGTGTAGCAACAACGTGACCAGCTTGCCAGCCACCTCAAAGTCACCCACCACGAACCACCACACATGAATGCCAAGGGGCCCCCGTCATGCATTTGGAGTTTTGGGGACACTGGAGAGGACTCATGGAGTCTGTGCAGGCAGCCTGATGAAGGAGCTGAGCCCAGAAAACCCTCCGTCCTGCCCTGGGCAAGGCAGCTGAAGGCTGCTTGGGAAGGGGGAAGCTTGGGTTGGTGGTCTCTTGGGAAAAGAGCAGGGCTGAGCTGTCCAGTCCCCTGAAGGAGTTCCTCTCCCCTCCTTCTCTCCCTTGTTGTCTGCCCAGGCTGGGGGAAGAGGATTTCTTCTTCAAGGCCATTGACTTTCTCCAACAAAGTGCTTCGAGGGGAGCACTGGTGAACCCCAAGCCTGGAAAGCCGTTCTCTTTGGAGGGGGTCTGTGCTTCCCAGAAGGGTCTGATTTTGTCTCTTGTCTCCTCCGCTCGTCCAGGCAAGGGTGTGGGTGGCCCCCCTGTGGTTTCCTGGCTCTGGAAAATGCCTTTTCGGTTTGCTGTTTGGCCTGGCACTGTCTGGGTGCTGTTTCTTAAAAACCCTGGTGAAACCCTCTGTCTCTTGCCAGCCAGAATGCCAAGGTCTCCGAGGCAAATGCACGGTGCTCCTCCCAAGTGGAATATTCCACCGCTGCATCCAGACTCGCTGTGGTGAGACTCTGCCCTTGGCCATGGGACCTGGGCTCATGGTGAAGAGATGCCTCCACATGGAGGCCATGTGGGAAAGGGGAGCAAAGCATATAACTTCCCTCTCCTCCGGGCTCAGCTGCGAAGGGGCTTTTGGGACATCTTAAATTTGGAAACTGCCACCTACGAGCACCCCTCCCTGTTCAGGGGCCCTGGTCTTCAGCCTCGGAAGACACATCGGGAATAAGATGGCCCATGGCTATCAAGTCCTGCTGCCGTGCTCACTGTTCCCTCCTGCCTCCCTGGGGCCACAGTCCCCCTGCTCCTGTGTCCCTTTGTGTCTCTGGAAAGCTGCCTTCAGCAGGATGGGTCTGAGCCAGCCTGAGTCCCATGATCTTTATGCTTCAGTTGTTATGTTGATAACTCAGCTCAGACTGACTGTCCCAGCGTAACTTCAGAGACACTCAAGGCTAGGCCTTCTCTGTCTTCCTGATAGTCTCTTTTTTTTCATAGCATTTTAAAAATATTTATTTATTTGAGAGAGACAGAGGGAGACGAAAGACAGAGGGGGGGGAGAGTATGGGTATGCCTCTTGACACTACTCCAGACACATGTACCACTTTGTATCTGGCTTTATGTGGATACTGGGAAATTGAATCCAGGTCGTCAAGCTTCGCAAGCAAGTTCCTTTAACTGCTGAGCCATCTCTCTAGCCCTGTAGCCTCTTTTTAAAACAAAAAAAGAATTGTATGTATGTATTGTGTATATATATATATATATATATATGTATGTATGTATACATGCATGTATGTGTATGTGTGTATGTTTGTATATGTGTATAGGTATGTGTGTATGTATGTACGTATGTGTGTGTATATATGTGTGTGTATATTTGTGTGTATGTATGTGTATGTATATATGTGTGTTATGTATGTATGTGTGTGTAGGTATGTATGTGTGTGGGGGGGTATGTATGCATGAGTATTTTTGTGCCAGAGGGTGACCTTAAGTAGTCTGGGGTCTTCTTCACTCTCGTTGAGACAAGGTCTGTTTCCACATGTACCACTTTGTCTAGCTTTACATGGGTCTTGAAGAGGATTGAACTTAGGGTGGCAGGCTTTGTAAGCAAGTACCTTTAACTGCTAAACCCCCAACTCAACCTGTGGAGTAGCTGGGATTGCAGGTGTGTATCACCCCCCTCTGGCAGCCAGCAGTCATTTACAAATGGACCTCCTTCTAGAAATACCCATTAATCTCAACATCAACAAATCAAATGTGCTATGGCACCTTCAGCTGGGTGACTGTGGTCCCTCTAATCTTTCTCTGAGCAGGCCATTGCCCTTGGCATGAGGGAAGTCATTTTTCTAAAGTCCCAGGAGCCTGGTGGATCAGCTGCCCATCCCTCAGTAGAGAGATGAGGGATAAGACGAGACGGAGGCCTGGGGAGGATGCATGATGAAGGGTTTGGTTGCTCCCAGCTGGGAAAGGGACTGGGGTAAGGGAGCACTGGGTTGGGAGCATTTTGACATACCCTTCACCTATCCCAAACTGTCCCTGGAGGTCTCCTAAGCATATTTCTCAGTCTATTTGTAAACTGGGGCAAAGCCACCCATGACTCTGTGCCATCCTCATAGCTGATAAGGTGTTTGGAGCCCACATGGGGTGCCGTGCTGTGAAAAAAGCTCCTATGGTCTGGTGGCCATAGACACTCAGTTACCTTGCTTTGGCTTCATCCTGATCAGAAAGTGGCAGTTGTCCTTGTAACACGGCTTTCTTGTTCACTTGTTTCTAGAGCAAGTCATGGAGAAAGATAAAAAACATGGTGCACTGGTCCCCCTTCGTCATGTCCTTCAAGAAGAAGTACCCCTGGATCCAGCTGGCAGGACATGCAGGTAGAAGGGCTCTCCTGGGAAGTGCCATGTGACCATGGGAGAGACTAGCCCTGGGTGCTTCCGGGACAGCAGCATCAGAACGGCTTCTTTGGGTGATGCCTAGTCTGGCAGTGCAGCCACCCTGGCAAGAGGTAGATGGCCTGTGCAGTGCCTTGTAAATGAGCATGGGCATTTGTCCCCTCCACAGGCCTTGCCATCCCGTCCCCCCTTCTCTGTCCCTACCTCTTCCTGTCTTTCTTACCTCTTCAGTTTTACTCACTAAAGCAGATGAAGTGTCTGTACAGGTCAGTCTTTATGGGTTGTCTGCTTTGTCACCCTGGGCAGAAAGGCAAGGCTAACCACCTCATTGAGCACCTACTATCTACTCACATCATCTTGCTCCTATGAGTTACAGCCTTATAGAGATCTAGTCTCTGCCCAGAAGAAATATGCAACTCGTTTGGGGGAAGCAGCTCACCCATAGCCACCAGTGTGCTGATGGTCAGGGAGGGGGCAAAGGCAGCTTGTGAGTTGAGGTGTAGGGTGTAGGGCCTGGTTCATCCATCAGTGATAGGTGACAGAATATCAGTAGCCAAAACACCAGTCAGTCAGGGGCCCTTTGGCACTATTCTCTGAGGACATTTTCATGGCCACACATGAACTTGGCCTTCATAGCATTATTAGACCGCTGGTTCTTTTCAGACTAGCATGGGCCTGATGTTTCTCTTCTGTCCCTAACCACACTTGCCCATCTCAAAACACAGATGAACACTCTTTGTAAATATTAAGAAAGTAGGGTGATTCTGAAGGCGCTCCACCCAGGCAGCCTGAGCCTTCGCCCCTTCTGTCCAGGCACTGAGTCCTGTCCTATCTGAGCTCCTTCCCCTGAAACCCAGGGATACTGGCCTCTCCAGGAAGCAAGGTTGAGGGCTGAGGTGTGTATGTGAGGGTTGTAATACTGAAGAATGAATAGAACTGTCACACAACCTTGGTGACCCTCTGGTGGTGAGGAATTTGGGGACAGTCAGTGAATGGGGGACCAGGACTCGATACCACTTACCTTAAAGTACTTGTCCACATCAGGGTCACGGTTATACCTTCAGCCCTAAGCTTAGCCAGTGCTGCATTGTCCCCACAGAGGCCCTCGTGCTACACCCAAGGGACTGTCACAGGAGGGTGGGTCCAAGCTCCCCGAGCTGTAGCTGAGGACCATGACCCTCCTACTTGCTCTGCAGGGAGCTTCAAGGCAGCTGCCAATGGCCGCATCCTGAAGAAGCACTGCGAATCGGAACAGCGCTGCCTGGACCGGCTGATGACCGATGTGCTAAGGCCCTTTGTTCCAGCCTACCATGGGGACGTGGTGAAGGATGGGGAGCGCTACAACCAGATGGATGACCTGCTGGCTGACTTTGATTCGCCCTGCGTGATGGACTGCAAGATGGGTATCAGGTAAGCCAGGCTCAGTGCCTGGCCTTGTAGGGAACACAGGGGCTCTGGCTTGGCCCTGCCAACCTCTTCCCTTTTCTGGTGAGCCAAGGGAGGCAGAAAAGGAGCTCTGGATGGGTGCCAAGTCCCCTAGGAAGCCGGGAGAGAGCTGCTTGCTGATCAGGTGGAGTGTTCAAGGGACAAGTTGTGTGGCCAGTAGGGAGGTAACAAGATGATGACCTTCTGTCAGGTGAGCTGCAGGGAAAATGGGAATGGAGAGGGGTGACTGAGCTGGCTTGTGGAACATGCTGCTTGTCCAAAAAGACTTGGGCCTGCTACCAGAGAGCAACTACGGAAGGATCTAGGAGCTCCAGAGACACCCATAGCAGGTGGAGCCAAGATGGCCCCAGACCTCACAGGGTACTCCATTGCCTAGATTTAAGCCCCACAGACCTGCAGAGTTGGGCCTGTTCCTACCTGCAGGGTCCCAACTATCAAGTTTTGGCTCAGCCTGACATCTTCCCAGAGAGCATGGGTGGGGAGGATCCAGGAGGGAAGAGAAGGGGAGAAGCAGGAGAGGCAGAGACTCTGGGCCCCTGTGAGGCTACAGGGCTGTCTGGCCCCTTTAGGCTATCCATCTGAGAGCCACCTGCACAACCCTTTTTCTCTGAAGAGGGGGTTGGTACTCCCTTGGGAAGCTGGCAGGTCCCTGAGGTGTCCTGTGCCTATGTTCACCCTGGAAAGCCTGGCATGGGCTGAAGGCACCCTGGCCGGACAGTAGACTGGTTCCTCCATGCCACCTGCAGTCACATGTGCCAAGAGCTCAGAGCTGAGGCCTGTATCTGATTTGAATGGTTCAACTAGTCTTATATGTGGAGATTAAGAAAGAGCAGGAAGGGAGGGAGAGAGGGAAAAGGAGGAGAGAGAGAAATAATCAGGGAGGGAGAGAAGAAGGAAGAAGGAAAGGAAGGAGCAAGTGAGGGAAAAAGAAAGAAAGAGAGAAGGGAAGGATAAAGGATAAGGGTGTACGGGGGAGTCTGCCAGGGAAGCAGGGAGAACAGGCACAGCAGGCTTGGGCCAAACCAGCCAGTTTTCCTTTCTTTTCCTCCTCACTCCTCCCGGGAGTTCTGTCCTGAAATCAACCCCTGCCAGTTGGCCTTGGCATGTTCCCTTGCCCTGCCATGGACTCCTGCCCATCACTAGCTGTCTCCTCCCACCTTCCAAGGCCCTGATTATCTCTGGCTCACAAGGAGCTGGGATGGGCAGGGAAGAGACAGAATGGTCCTCAAAGCCACCATGAAGCTGCTGCTCTTCACCCATCTTAGATCTGTCCCTGGAAGACCCTACCCCAGTGTACTGAGATATGCTCACTCAACGGCTCTTCCCTCCAGTGTGGACAACCTTGGGCTCATGGACAACCTCAGCCTGCCTGCAAGGGAGGAGGTGAACACATCACAGTATCCCACTGAGCACTCTTGCAGGTGCCCAGACACATGCAGCCACCGCTGACTCATGGCCTATGCTCCTGTCCAGGGTGCCCAGCTGCTACCTGGAAGCTACAGCAGGGAGGATCCCCATCCTCCCAGGTTGACCCTATCTCTTGGTTCCAGGAGCTTCTCTCCTGTTATACCCCAGGGCTCTCCTCTCTGGAAGGGTGCACTTAACCCCACCCAGGGCAGAGCTACCCCAGCCCTACATTCCTGGAACCCTAAGCTCTGAGCACTGCATTAAGTGCCTTAGCCACACTGTCTCAGACTTCCTACATCCAGCTATTCTGCAAAATAGGTCATGCTGTCATTTGAGCAGAGGACACCCACGCTAGGTGTCACTAGGGCCACTTAGTCACTAAGTCAGGCAGCATCATAGCGCAGGCATATCCAGGCTTACGGACTGCAAACTAGGACCTTAGCCATGGCCTACCCTCCACAGAGGTCCTGGGGGACCTAGTTTTCACAAGGCTCCCTGAAATGATAGCCAGTGATGGGCCTGTAGCCTTCTCCCAAGTGCAGTATCCAGAAACCTTGGCCTCAGCTCAGGGCCTCCGCTGAGATCAGCCATCTGTGATTGCCAGAGGGAAGAGCCTGGAGCCCTGGTCCTCCTCACACAGCAAGTCCTAGAGGGAAGTGGTGGAAGGCCCATCAGCAAAGCCAGCCTTAGTCACGGTGGTGCCAAGGAAAACTTCCGAGATCCTGGTCTCCAGCCCCTCTGCCATGGAGAAGCCATGCTGGTCTTGCTTTTCCACCTGTCGACCACCCTTCCATGGGCTCGCTGCCCCTTTCCTTTATCTCACCCAGAGTCCAGCATCGAGGAGCAAGCCTCTGCTCCTCCCCCATCTCTCTTCTCTAGGTTCCCGGGTGTGGGGCAGAACTTGGGCCTTCCCTCTGGAGTAGATGCACTAGGTGGCAATAGGCCCCTCTCCCCAGCTGGTCGCCCTTGGGGGCTCTCTCCCCAGCATCTCGCTTTTACGGAGCTACTTGCTCTGCCCTTTTTGCTTTGCCCTTTTTCTGTGGGGGGGCCCTTTTTGGAGAAAGGCCCATGTGACTAGGGCCTTGACATTGATGTCTGCTTTCTGCTTAAAGAGCTACTATGAATTCTTTGCAGAAGTGGAGCCACTGCATGCTGGCCTCTGTGGTATCCTCAGTAGCATTAGGCATGGAGCCCCCCCCCCCACCGGTACACAGGTCCATAGATAGCTTGTCAGGTGACCTGACTGCGTGCACAGTGGTGTGCTGTGTGCGTGAGCGTGTATGAGCACATGTTTGTGCGTATGTCTACAGGTATGTGCCTGAGAGCACTAAACCAGGAGCTAATAGCCAAGTTTACATAAGAGGATGTGGAGCTTTCAGTGCAAATTGTAATAGGTGCTGCTGAGGTTTCTGAAAACATCTCCTTTGTAAGATTCTCGGCCCAAACCAGGAGCTGAGAAAGTGGAGGGAAGTGTTGGGACAAGGCCTGGGGTGCAGGAGGGGAAAGTGGGTGGAAGGGGGAGGTGCCTCTAAGGAAAGCTCGCCCACGCAGGGCACAGGGGCCCACTTCCCCATCGGCAGCTGACTGACTGCAGCCTACTGAGCCCTCAGCAGCATCTCAGCCCCGTGTGCGTGTGCGTGGGCAGAGGGGACAAGGGAGGGCACGGATGAGTCACTCCTCCAGTTTGGAGGTGTTAGTGGGAGTTTGGAGGGTGCTGGGACCTGGAGTGCATTCCATAGTCCAGGGCCAGTGACTATCCCCCAAACTGCTCCAGGACTGTCTTGTCCCTGCCCATCACCTCATCCTGGAGGCTCAGTGACTTTGCCAGTTCAGCCCACAGACCCCCACCTGCTTGTGTGGAGGGCAGCACATGACACAATTTAGTGGGTGCATTTTGCCAGACCTTTTGGGCTCAGGGATGAAGGGGCCTGGTGTGGAAGCGGTGGGGGTTACAGGCACATCTCTGGGACGCACAGCCCTGAGCATCCTCCCTGGAATGTGTCTCTGGGCAGGCCACCTCTGCTGCCCTTAGTACTTAGAACATCCTCTCTGCAAAAAGCCAGAGATGCAGGTCAACCCTGGGGCTGTCTGAAGACAAGGGGAGAGGTGGGAACAGAGTGGGCTTTGCAGCCCACCCACGGGCTGGTTTCACATGTCCTTACTTTATGGAAGGGGGCCAAGCAGCCAGAGCCCAGCAATGGTCCAGAGGGGATCCTACCCTCTCTCCCTTTCCCACAAACTTCTGGCTGCCCTGCCTGTTTCCTTCTGTTGGCTTTGGAGGGGTCCTCTTGAAGAGCCTTCTGGAGCTTGTCAGGCCTTCAGGGTGGTCCTGAGTGAGGCTGCCACTATCTCAGATAAGCCTGAATGAGACATGAGGCACTCAATCTATCCACTTGTCAGTCCAGGGTTGTAGGAAATCATGACCCAGCCCCTAGCACTCAGGGCCTTCCCTTCCCATGCAGGACCTACTTGGAGGAAGAACTTACCAAGGCTCGGAAGAAGCCCAGCCTGCGGAAGGACATGTACCAGAAGATGGTTGAGGTGGACCCTGAGGCCCCCACGGAGGAGGAAAAAGCCCAGCGAGCCGTGACCAAGCCTCGATACATGCAATGGCGAGAGACCATCAGCTCCACGGCTACCCTGGGCTTCAGGATCGAGGGCATCAAGGTGACAGCAGCCAAGTGCAGCCTGAAGCTGATTGGGTGGCAGGGGTTTGGTTCTCAGTGATGATAGAGCATCCGGCCCTGGGCTCCTGGCTGCTCCTGGGATGCTTATAGGTTGAAGCCTCACCCAGTACAGGCCCAGGTGTGGCCAGTCAGCCCCAGGATGTTAGCCTTTTCCTAAACCTGAGGTACAGGTGTGTAAGTGACCCAGGCCTTGGAGGACCTGACTCAGGAGCCAACTTGTAACCCAGTGGGGGGGGGGTGGGAGGAGATGCTCACTGGCTGCCTCAGAAGTGCTGGTAGGACAAGCCACAGCTCCCCTCAGAAACCCTCCTCTTTCCTTTCCTCTTCAGTCCTTTGAGGCAGGTCTAAGAAGGCACATGCCCTAGCTGTTGGACTTGCAAGAGGCAGCCCAGGAGCAGGGCTGGGGACATAGGTCCCTCAGGGTCTCTGGGCAGGTGGCTTGGGTCTCCCTCAGGGACCATGGATCTCCTCTTTGGTCTTCCTGTCCCCTTGTCCATCATGGGATCAGGGTTGGGTAGTGAGACTCCTTATTCCACAGCTAAAGTGAGGGGAAGCGCCAGCTGGCCTGCTCTCAGGTGCCATTGAGATGTGAGCTCCTGCGGTCACCAATGTCTTACTCCTCCCTAGGTTCCAGAGCTGAGAAAGCCATTTGCCCTTCCTTCTTTTCTGAAGCCCCCCTTCATGCTTTGCAAGGAGTAGATGCAAATTGTGTCTTCCTCCTTCCCTGATTTCCCTGTCTGTCTGAACAGCGTACTCTGGCACCTTCTGTAACAAACCAGGGGGCCCAGCCACTGGGTAGGAAGCGAGGCCCTCCTTCTTACTCAGTCCTTTCTGCCTGTGCTTAGGACAGGTGCTTCTGGACTGTTCTCTTCCATTGCTGGCCCAGATGCCCCTGTGACCCCCCTAGACTTCCTGATGCATTGTACTTCCTCCCTGTAGGCTCTTCTGGTAGGGCATAGGACAGGCTCTGCTCTGCCAGTGACAGCTGCCTGGTTGTACCAGCCTCTCCATACCATACCTGGGGAACCAAACATCTCCACAAAGCAGCATGAGGGCGAGGATCAGGTGAGCAGTTGCCCCCATGGGCTCCCTGCTGACTCCTTCTGGGTGGGGTGTCCCCCTCAGAAAGAAGATGGCTCTGTGAACCGTGACTTCAAGAAGACCAAAACAAGGGAGCAGGTCACCGAGGCCTTCAGAGAATTCACTAAAGGAAATCAGAACATCCTGGTGAGTCAGGCTCTGTGGTATCCTTGCCCTGCCTGCCTGTGGCTAATGACAGGCCATAGCAGCCATGGTGGCTAAAACCCTAGCCCCAGACGACTTTTGCGGGAAGGTGTTATGGCTGTTCTCTGATGAGTTTTGAGGAATCTTGCATGCTGAGCATCCTGCCCTGGTGAGTCTGTTGCCCCAGATAGTGAGAGCTGGGAGATAGTGGGGTACCCCAGAGCCAATATAACACAATGGGAGTCTGTAGGGCTCTTTGGAGGAAACCCTGGCAAAGATATCCATGGCTCTCCCACTACTCTGTCTTTAGTCAGGGGCCTGGCAGTTTGTGGTCAGGAATTCACCATGGCAAATGGCTCTGGGCTCTGCTTCTGCAGTGATGGACTGGATCCCACCCCATGGAGGAGCCTGGGGCTTTCAGAGGCTATCTGTCCTTTTCCTTCCTGCTTGTGAGCATTGTGGGGCAAAGGAGAAGAGTGATTCGGAGCTGGACTGGGCTGACTTCTCTGTGCCTCAGTTTCCTTGCTGGTAGATGAGGAGGTTGAATAAGTGGTCAGAGGATATAGTCACTCTCATCCTAGTAACTAGTGAACTAGGTGACCTCAACCCCACCCTTTACCACTGAACACATTGTATAACTGTCTTCTCTGTCCCTAGATTGCCTACCGGGACCGGCTGAAGGCCATTCGAGCCACCCTGGAAGTCTCTCCTTTCTTCAAGTGCCACGAGGTAGGCACTATACCTAGACACAGCGTATCTGCACACAGACCCCTTGGCTCCAATATGGAACATAGTCACTGGCCTAAGCCTCCCCCAGATTCACCGGCCCCAGGCCTTTCTGAGCCTCTCCATTGCCTGCCTCTTCTCAACATCCCTGTTTCCCTTCTCCCAGCCTGTCCCCCTCCTCCCCGCCCCATCCCTCTCCTCCCCACCCCGTCCCCCTCCTCACTCTCTGCTCCCTTCCAGGTCATTGGCAGCTCCCTCCTCTTCATCCACGACAAGAAGGAGCAGGCCAAGGTGTGGATGATCGACTTTGGGAAAACAACACCCCTACCAGAAGGCCAGACACTGAAACATGATGTCCCCTGGCAAGAGGGAAACCGAGAGGATGGCTACCTCTCGGGGCTGAACAACCTCATCGACATCCTGACAGAAATGTCCCAGTGTGGACCCCTCGCCTGAGGCCACTGCCGCCTCTCCGCCCCCGCCACCTTGCCAGCCACCTCTGCCCTTCCTCCATTCCCCCACCCCGTCTTGATGTCCTCTTTTTAACTCTTCCTTCACCCCCTGCCGGGCCCACTCAGAACCTTCCTCCCAGTTGGCACTACAGTGGAAGAGATTTTCCTACCTGGTGGCCTTTCCGCTTCTCTGGAAATACAACTACCTTCTGGAGGAGAATTGCCCAGATCCAGTCTCCACTCCCTGGACTGTCAGTTGGGCTTAGAGCCATAGGTGGCCATGGGTTCCTGACTGCTGAGGTGCCTAACAGATGACCCCCACCCACCAAGCCTGTACTGACCCAGGTTGTCTACCGGTGGGGCCCTGCCGCCCTCTGGTGGCCATGCTGTCAGCACCGCACAGTCACGCTTCTGCCTCCAGCCTGGGTGCCACAGCCAGGCCAGCGTCCTGCTTTCTGGAAATTGGGAACACAAACTCTGAGGCTAAGGAGCAAAAGTATCCCCAGAGGCTTCCAGAAAGTGCCGTGTGACCTTTCTAAGGCAGCTGAATCTGCTCCTCTACCCATCGGTATTAAGCCCTTGGGTTATCAGCTCAGCTAGGTGACCTGAGGAGGGGAGGCAGCTTGACTGTTTCTTCCTGCAGCCTCCCCACAGTGGGTGGGGGGCAGTTAGGAGCTGTGCTTTCCCCCCTGGGAGCACTGTCCAGGAATTCCGAGAGGGCATTCTGAAAGCTGAAGGTCCGAGGATGATGCCACGCAGTCTCTGCTCTTCTGTGGCAAGACCCAGGGCTGAGTAGAGTACTCAAAGCCCAGACTTAGACCAGCAGTGTCTCTTGAGACCCTGTCATGCCCACGTGAGGAGGCTTCTTGTCATCTCACATCCCTGATACTAGCCTGGAAGTCCTGCCTACATAACCTGACATCCCTGTACAGGGAAAGAGCCTTTAAGAGCTACGGATGTGGGGTGGGGTTCAGGCTGTACCAGGGTTTCCCCATATAGGTAGCTTCCAGGATACTGATGGTACAGTCCCAGGCCTCCCTCTTCCTGGAGTCCCTGAGCTCCTGGTGTCGGGGTCGTTATTAAGCCCCCATCTTAATGGTAAAGCAAGTGCATCTGTTCTCTTGAAAAAATGCATACAATTTGCATGACTTTTAAAGAACCAAACTCGGGGCTCTGTTGATATTTGGAGCTGTGTCCCAGGCCCCTCGAGGCTTGCCACCGCCTCCTTTCCTAAGGTTCAGAAGCATAGTATGGAGGAGCTCTGTTGGTTACCAGGCCAGCAGGTGTTAGGACACTGAGGGAGATAGTGTGGCAAAGGTGTGCTTCTAGGGACATGGGGACCTGAGCCACCCATCGTGACCCCTCAGGGTCTCTGGGATGACTGTTGGTCAGCCTGTCCACTTACCACTGGTGTTTCCCCTTTCTCGCTTGGGTGAGTGACAGTGGATGTGGGCGGGGTGGGGGCGGGGCACATGAGGATGTATAAGTACAGGCTTAAAAAAGGAAGTAACTTAAACTTCCTGGTTTTTGTTCAGAATCTGTGGTGAGCTCCTGTGTGGGCTGACTTGCTATAGGTCAGCCCGCAGCTCCTCCGGAGCCAGGACCTTGTGGTAGCATGTGATCTGGAAGACAGACAGCCTGGGGGTGGTTTATAAGCTCTGTAGCACAAACTCTGGGGTGCCTGAGCTAAATTTACTGGTGAGTTAGAGGGGACCCCCAAGGTCTGGAACCCCCATGGTCTGTATTTCATGGGAAGGAAGGTCGTTAACATCAACATCTATGGACTGGGTGAAAGTCACTCTCATTTTGTCTAGGAAAAACATTTACTGAAAAGCAAACTAATGATACAAACAAAAGTTCCAGGGTCCAGTTTAACCTACGTAAGAGAACAAAGTTTGCCGAGCACTTTAAGAAGGCACCGCTTGTCACAGTGTGCTGAGTGAGCTGCAGGTGACTGTTTATTCAAGAGACCTGCGAAATCTCTTCGGGCACTGCTTTGGGTCACGTTGAATGTGGTATAGGAAGACATCGTTTAAGGTTAGGCTGTTGCCAAGGGTGTATTGTTGTATTTGCCATGCTAACACTCACACTGTGTCTCCTAAGCCATTCTCCATCCTCTGTCCTGCCAGCGGCCCTTCCCCCTCATCCCAGTGGGATGGATGGATCTTGGAATGGAATTTCCCAGAACCTCTGGTAATCTAACTGGTGTGCCCACCAGTCCCCAGCCATGGCAGGGATTGGGATTCTGGCCATGTAGTGCCAGGAGGCAGAACACCTGGACACGGGGTCCTTCTGTTCTTGGGCCCCTGGGGTTCCTGGTGGTCAGCCCTGCTTTGCTTGCACAGGTTTCCTTGGCTGCTTTTTTCTAAGACTTGCCTCTAGTGTCCTTTAAGGAGTGTTTAAGTTATATTTATTTGTTTTTGTTTGTTCATTGCACAAAACACTAAGATGAAAGGCTGGACTGTTTCTCCCAAGCTCTGCCTGTCTCTGAACATCTTTCTCACTTGGGGGAAGCCCTGAGCAACCTTGGTCACAAGACGGACCTGTTCACCTACAGCTGTATCTAGCTTTGATTTCGCCTGCATCCTGCCAACCCCGTGTGCATAGACCCCGGCTCCTGCTCCAGGGTGCTCACCCTGCCAGTGCCTTTTCTGGAGGAGAGCACTCTCCCCACACCTTGACAGGCTCTCCTCCAGAACCTTTTCCCCTCGGAACCTTGGGGAAGAGGGGACTGTTACAGACTCTACCCAGTGCCTGTCAGAGAACCGTATACCCCTTCCTACCTTCCTGAATAAAGGCCTTGGAGACCAGTGTTGGTTTCGTGTGATCCTATTTTAGACATTCTAGTCTAAAAACAATGTAAAATGATCTTCAAAATTTTTAAATATATATTGTTGGGGGGGGGGCTGAAGAGATGGCTTAAGGATTGAGGAATTTGCCTGCAAAGTAGAAGGACCCAAGTTCGACTCCCCAGTACCCACGTATTGCCAGATACACAGGTGGCACATGTGTCTGGAGTTTGTTTGCAGGGACTGAAGGCCCTGGCATGCCCATTCTCTCTATCTCCTCTTCCACTCTCTCAAATAAATAAATAAAATATGATTTTTCCATTTGAGAGGGAGAGAATGGATATGTCAAGGCATCTTGCCACTGCAAACAAGTTCAGCAGACATCTGGCTTTACATGGGTACTGGGAAATCAAACCTGGGATGGCAGGCTTTGCAAACCAGCACCTTTAACCTCTGAGCTATCTCCCCAGTTCTACTACAGCTCAGGGACATCAACCAGCAACAAAGAAGGCTCCCCTGTCCACAGTGGGTTCTGTGGTGAACTAAGTGGGATGCCCGCATCATGTCCATGAACAAAGCTGGATAGTCTCCACTGACAAGTGGGGGAAACTGAGGGCTGGCGTGGGTGATGAGTGGGAAGTAGGTATTTGAACTTCACCCCAAATTCTTTCTCCAACTCTTCCACCTGCAACGCCACCAGAGCACTCTGGTGGACCTTCGATCCCAGGATCCTGCTCTGCTCAGATCCCAGAGGACTTACGTGGGCCACTGCAATGGGGAAATCATAGATCTTCCTGAGTTACGTAAGTCCACGAACCCCAAGGCACAGCTGATGGGAAGCCAGGTTCCTTGCATGGAACCTGAAAACCCACCAGCAGCATGCCAGATCAGTGTCCCCTAAGCCCTCGGACATCGGTGGCCATGGCCAAACCTCTAGGCCCAGGGAAGGGAATGTTCCCCGGAGGATAGTCTGCAGCAGCATGTTAACTGAGTGGCCTTGGACCACTCACTTCTTTGTTCACAGTGTCCAGTGGTGTCTGGCCAGACTACACACTGATCCTTAGACCCATCATTGCTCCCTGCTGCTGTGTGTACCTTAGTGCCTCACCTTCCCCTACAGACCATAGGAGGCCATGGTTGCCTCATCCTGCTTCCCCCAACCTGAGACTACCTCAGGACAGGCCTAGAGCATTTTGGGAATTGGGTGGCCCGACCCCTGTTGCTTCACAGCCTGGACTTGCCAAAGATGGGTCACTGTGGTGCTTCGTGCCAGTAAGTGTGACCAGTTCCCCCATCTCATGGGACACCTTCAGGAGGCGGGTGCACCATCTGGCTGGAGACTCCTGGTGGAGGCAAGATAGGAATCTGTCCAGCTCCACCCTGATGCCCCTGTCCCTGAGGAGGAGCCTGTAATGGCACTGCCTCTTCATCAACACCTGTCCCTGGGCCTGACCTTAATGGCAGATCCTGAGTGTTTCCAGCAGTCACCAGGACTGCAGGGCACTCATCGGTATCCCCCCACCCCCCACCCCCGCTGCTCTGGGCAGCCTTTGGAGCACCCCCATTGTCAGCTGCTCTCCCCACCCCCAAACCACACCCTCAGCTTCCTGCCCAGGGGCCTCTCAGCCAGAGCTATGCCTGGAACAGTACTGGAAGATAGTGACCAGAGGGCCTGGGATAGGAAGGGACAGCCTCCTGGCAAATGCTGGCAATGTCCTGACCAAACTTCCATGGCTGGAGCTCAGCCAAGGTGTGTGCCATTCTCAGGGCCTTGAAGCGAGATTGCTTCAGGAGCCCCCACCATACTCACCTGCTAAGTAGATGGGCCCCTCAGCCCTGTGATCTCCTCACATCTAGGATCCACCCATTGTTGCTGTGGGGGATGCCTGGAGTTGGTTTACCCTAACAGTGAATCTTGAGCTCCTCTGAGGGTGAAGAGCCTTCAGTAATTGAGGGGAGGTTGTGAGCCTCCTCCCCAGCAGTGTGCGAGTTACATACAGAACCACAGGCTAGAGAGATGGCTCAGTGGTCGAAGACACTTGCAATACCTGATGCACTGGTTCAATTCCCCATGTAAAGCCAGATGCACAAAGTGGCACATACATCTGGAGTTTGCAGTGGCAAGTGTACCCATTACACACACACACACACACACACACACACACACACACACACACACACTCTGCTTGCAAATAAATACAAAATAATTTTTAAAAGAACAATATTAAATACCTAGCAATATTAAGTACCCATTGAGGAACAAGGGACATCATTGCAGGTACACATCTAGGTGGTGTCTGAACCTGGTTTAAGAGGCTCAGCTTGTAGCAGCCCTCCCCAATCCTGTAGGAGAGCCAGTGTCCCCGCCCTTCTTCCTCACTGTGTGGACAGCTCTGTTCCCTTCCCCACCCCTCAACCCTGCAGCCCTCTGAGCAGGCATTCCCTTAGAAAAATCAGATCTTCTAAAGTTTTACTGAAAACAACCGTGCCACTGCTGGGGAACTCAGACCTTGCGGGGAAGCCTCTACTGTTGTTTGGCTAAATGGATGTGGTGTATGCCCATCAGATTGCCCTCTGAATATGTTTGTCTATGCCCATCGATCAGTGCCATTCACACCTTTGGTTAGAGAACTTTCTCTTTGCAGATGTAGTAACTACTGAGGATACTCAGATCTCATCAGAGTGCCAAGAAACAGTGACTCCAGAGAGCTCAGCGCTTTGAGACATCTATATCACACCCTCCATGGCTTAGGAAACGTTGAGGAAGAAGGAGAAAAATGAATATGAGAGTCAAAGAACGGGGAGGAGTGCATGGAGAAAATATCCAGGCGGGAATGGCCCTTGCCTGCACAAGACTCACGCAGTACTGGGCCCATAAACATTCTGTCAGACAGGAGGGCACGAGCCCCCCCCCCCATCTTTCTCTGAGGAGTCATAGGCAGTTCATGATGGCCGTGTGTTGAAGTCAACTTATTCTGTTGCTGTGCAGAAAGAACCCACGCAAAAGGAGCTTGTGGAGGAATGGGTTTATTAGGCTTACAGACTTGAGGGGAGAATCTATCATGGCAGGGAAAATGATGGCATGAGCAGAGGGGTGGACATCACTTCTGCCACAGCATTGCAAACAATGGCAGGAAGGTGTGCCTAACACTGGCAAGGGGAAGCTGGATTATAACCCTCAAAAGCCCACCCCCAACAACACAGCTCCAAGGAGGTTGTAAAACCCAAATTGCCATCAGCTGAGGATCGATCAATCAGAACACATTCATTTGTTTGTGGGGGACACCTGGATCAAGCCATGACACCATGGGAGATACTTTTTGTAGTAGGTTAGCCACTGATAAGACTCATATGAAAGGGTAACTAATCCCCGACCTGTGCCCATGCAGGTAACCCTAATGAAACTTAGTGGTCATACCCACACAGAGCAAAAAAGACATCAAAATAGGAGAGGAAGAATTGTTAAGAAGAAGGGCTTCAGCAGAAGAGAAACAGGGAGATAAGAGAAGGTAATGGGAGGGGATTATGATCAAAATACTTGTGTGTGTGTGTCAACAGGGACTGTTGAGATGGCTCAGGGGTTGAGGCACTTGCCTGCAAAGCCTAATGACCAACCAGGGTTCGATTCCCCAGTACGCACTTAAAGCCAGGTGCACAAAATGGCGCCTGCCTTTGGAGTTCATTTGGAGTGGCTGGAGGCCCTCACATGCCTATTCTATCTCTTGGCTTGCAAATAAGTAAATGAAAAATTTTAAAGTCAATAAATGAATAAATAATCAAAACCCATGCCACTACTTTCTGCATCATCTATGGCCACTTTTGCACCACAGCAATGGATGAAGTGAGTTATTGACAGAACCTGTATGGCAATGTTGACCTTCTGGCCCTTTAGGAAGGCTACCAACTCCTGCCTGAAAATAACTGTGGCCAGTGGCTACCAATCAATGCGCCACAGGAAAGAAGAGGCACAGAAAAGGCGAGCAGCTTATGTAAGATCACCCAGTTGGGAAGCAGCAGACCCAGGCTTTGAACCAGAGCTCAGGAACTATCTGACTGAATACCTATCTCCCCAAACATGGAGTGTGTCCTGGCACCTGGCTGGATTACAGCATTTCTGAGAGCCCATGACTGCTGCTTTTGATAACAATAAACCTTGCGAAGCACCTAGGGTGGGGGTCTGAGCTGCAGAACCAAGGGACAAGGAACCTGGCAGGCCGTGATCTTCTTTGGGCCTGAGGAGTGGGCTGGGGACTCTTCTCCAAGAAGCTCAGCATCGGAGCTTATGACAGCCCGAGCTCTCCCCCAACAGGCTGACAGTGCAAACCCAAGTCTGATTGCCATTCCCAGCCTGGCTTGCACACCCTTCCACGCAAAGGCAGAAAACACATCCAGTTCCTGTGAATGCCAAGAAACAGGGTGTGTGTCATTTTTCTCAATTTCTTTTTCACCGTGACAGCTGTGGCCTGCTCCTGGCATTTAGCGCACCATGCTTAGGCCTGGGCCAACTCAACAGAGAAGTGAGACAGGGAAGGAGACAAGCAGGAAGACAGGGGGACTTGGTGCCTTTCAAGATAGAAGGTTCACAGTGAAGTTTTTTTTTTTTTGTTTTGTTTTTTAGATAAGGAAACATCTGGGGTGAATATTTACCTAGCAGATCTGGAGCAGTGGGTTTGATCTCCAAAAGGAAAAGAAACAAACACAAAAACAAACACCCTAGCTGATGTGATTGTGACAGTGATGGAACGACTGGGAGGTTGCTTGCTTTAGTGGCAGTCACAAACGTCACACACACTCTGCTTGCAAATAAATACAAAATAATTTTTAAAAGAACAATATTAAATACCTAGCAATATTATAATATAATAAAGCTTGGCCCCGGTCCACCTAGGATCGATCCACTTCTCACGGTTCTGAAGGCCCGAAAGGTACAGCTGGGTCCAGTGTGTGGTGAACGTGTCTTCCTGGTTTGCACCAGCAGCTCACATGGCGGATGGTCCACTGCTCAGTCTGGTGTCCTCATAGGGGTGGTGGCTGGGGTTGGAGTCATACCTCGGGATTCCCCCTCATCTGCACACACTGTCCCATCTCAAGTGGGAGGAGGAGGGGCAGGGTTGCAGTGGGGGGATATGGAGGCCACAGCATTCAGGGCATAACAACAGGCATGGTCTGCTCTCCCCTTGCCTCCCAGGATGTGCCTTTCCAAACTCATGGATGTATAAAGCAGGATATGGGGTTGGGTCATGTGAATCTCTTGTGCTTTTCAAAATGGATACAGGTGTCACTTTAAAAATAGTTTCTGCATATTATGGACAAACAGTATCTGTGACAGTTTTATGACAATGAAAGCAGTCCTGCTTTCTTTCAATGGAGAAAAAAGTGCCCAATTTTAATCAGGCTTTCTGAGAACATGTGTTTGAGTGATTTCAAGATGGTCTAGAAACAGCACTGCCCCACCAGGCTGCCCCCTTGTGGGCAGTAGGGTACATTGCAAAGTCCAAGAGAAAAGGGTGGGAGGGGGGGAGATAGGGAAACTGGCATGGTGGCTCACACCCCTAATCCCAACACTTAGGAGGCAGAGGTAGGAGGATCGATGTGAGTTTGAGGCCAGCTAGAGACTACATAGTGAATTCCTGGTCAGCCTGGGCTAGAGCAAGACCCTACCTCGAAAAACCAAAATGAAATAAAAAGATGCCTGGGAGCCTCCTCTTCTAAACCCCAAGAATACCCTGGGAAAGGGGTACTGGCCATTCCTAGCCTGCAAGGATACCATGACCACAGCAAAAAAGAAACATCAAAAACCAAGGGTATCACAAGTACCACATATCTCTTACCTAGTGCATCCCTTAACAACCTATTGAGAGAGGTACTATGAATGCCTCTATAAATACCTATAACTCGGAAAGTTGATACTCAGAAAAGTTCAGTGATTTGACCAAGGTCACACAGCTAGTAAATACTAGAGCTCACGTGTGAGACGTGGTGGAATGGTGCACAGGTAACAGGCACGCGCCATGTACCATGAAGAGCACCATGGAAAGGGAATCCAGGGGACACAGAAGAGATCTGACCAAGAACAGGGACAAGAAGATTATGTGAGAAAGCCTTTGAAAAGGAGGTACCATCCAGGGCCAGTTTAAGGGTAAATGTGAATTATCCAGAGAGTTGAGGGGTGAAGGGAACAACACCCACAGCCATACAGACATGGAAGACACTGCATGTGAAGAGGCTTCAAGTGGCCAGAGCAGAGGGTCTCTGTGGGACCAGCCATATGAGCATGGCTGAATCTCAGGCCTGAGGACTGTATGAGGAAGATGAAGCATATGGAGTTTCTCCTAGTGACATGTAGTTGTCCCCAGAAGTTCCCAAGCTGGATGTGATGATGAGACTCTTGCATCGAGGAAGTGATGGTTAGCCAGAGGAGAGATGCTGAGTCCTCAAATGAAGACAAAGCCACAAGATGGAGGGAAGTTAAGGAGGCACCATGGATGCCTCTGTAGTGGCTGTTGTAGTTACCTTCTTGTTGCTGGAACAAAACTCCAGACCAAAAGCAGTGGAAAGCATGGCATAAGCAGAGGCTGAACATCAGTCTTGCCTCGGCAGGTAAAAAATAGTACCACAGAATGAGCTGAGCTCTAGCAAAGAAAAGGTTATTATAATACCCACAAACCCGCCCTGAGAAACACACCTCCTCCAGCAAGGCTCTACCTTCAAGCATTCAAAGCACATGAGTTTATGGGAGATATTTGATCCAAAGCTACCACATTCTGCCCCTGGCCCCCATACACTCATGACCATCTCAAAATACATTCAGTCCAACTTTAAAAGTCCCCATAGACTTTACTAGTCCCAACACTGCTCAAACACCTCCAGAGTCCAAAATCTCTTAACGGTGGGCCTATAAAACAAAAACACAAGTTACATACACATAATGGCACAGAAGAAACATTCACACTGCATTGGGCATAGCAAGATTGATGGCATTGGGCATAGCAAGATTGAACCAACCCAAGAATAAAACAAACAGGGCAAACATCACACCCTGCAGCATCTAACACCCATGGCAAAGTCTACTGGGTTCCCACCCCACCAGCTGGACCGCTTGCAGCCTGGGGAAAACTCCACTCCAGGCCAGCAACTCTCCTCAGCAGCCATCTCATAGTTAAAGCAAATACACCTTCCTGGGGTCTCCACCGCAACCCACATTTCCTCATGGCTCCATCGAGGCTTCACACCAGGACTGCAACAATCCTGCCTCACATCACCCGGTGGCCATCCCCAAAGAACGGTGTTACAAAGCCAATGATATTTTCTTTCCTGTATTTGTTATAATTCCATAGCACCAGGTAGGCTACCAGATGTGTTAATCTAGGGGACAGTAAAGCTGATTTTGACGAACAGGAAAACTCCTTCAACACTCTACTACTGTCCCAGTGCAAAGCAGCTGGCCCAATCTCAATGGCGGTAATCTCTCAAATAAATGCAGTTTAAGTGTGTTGCTATCTCCAGCCTGAAATCCTTCTGCTCACATCAGTCCATTTCTTCCAAACTCAACTCTGCTCAAGTTCTCAGGACACTGGCAGAACATAACTAGCATCTCACACAAACTGCTTCTAGCCCAATTCAGGCAAATAAACCCCTTACAAGCCAAGTCTCCACAGCTCACAATTCTTTCTGTATTTAGGTCTTTCAACTCTAACCAGAATGGTCCATCAAATTCTGCTTACAGCGCTATAAGGCATTTCTTAGTCCAAGATTTCAAATCTTTCAATATTCCTCTTACAAATCATTTTCAAAAGAGCAAACGCCACACAGTCAGGTTTTGAGGAACACAGCGCCACTCCTCTGGCACCAAATTTATGTTGTAGTTGCCTTCACATTGTTAGGACAAAACACCTGATGAAGAGCAGCTGATGGGAGGAAAGGGTTTATTTTGGCTTCCAATCTCTGGCAGGGGAAAGCATGACATAAGTAGAGGCTGGACATCACCTCTGCCACAGCAGGTGGAAAATAGCAGCAGGAGAGTGAGCTGGACCCTGTCAAGGGGGAGCTGGCTATAATATCCCAAAGCCTGCCTCAGAAACACACCTCCTCCAGCAAGGCTCCACCTCCCCAGCTACCATCAGCTAGGTATCAAGCATTCGAAGGACATGAGTTTATGGGTGCGTTGCAGTCAGCTTCATGTTGCTGGCAGAAAGCACCTAATCGAAACAGCTTGTTGAAGAAAGGGTTTATTTGGCTTAGAGACTAGAGGGGAAGCTTCAGGATTTTGTCACTAGAATACAATGGCATGATCAGAGGCTGGACATCCTGGCTGACATCAGGTGGACAACAGCGGGAGGAGAGTGTGCCAAATACGGGCAAAGAGAAGTTGGAAACCCCAACAATACATCACCTTCAGGAGGCTCCAATTCCTAAATTACCACCATCTGGGGACCCTGAATTCAGAACATATAAGTTTATGGGGACACCTGAATCAAGCCACCACAGGGTGACAATTGATTCAAACCACCCAAACCACTATAGTGGCTTTGGGAGGAGGTCCTGAGGTGCCCCCCAAATGATACGCTGGCAGACTGGGCGGGGTTTGGAAGAGAAGCAGGATTGGGGACATAGGGGAAGTGTAGTACAGTATGACGTCAGATGGAGATACTTGAGGCCAGGCTTGGGGTTCATGAGCTGGGCCTGGGTGGGGACCATGAGGATGGAATTGGGTGCTTAACCAGAGACAGGTGCTCACACTGAGCCTCACACAAGAACAGAATCTGGAATTATATAAGTAGGTTAGTCTTGAGTTTTAGGATTAAAAAAAAAAATCAGATTTGTTCAAAAGAAAAACAGTGATTTGTTCGAGTGATAGGATCGTAAGTGGTGTGTTAGTGAGCTTTCTGTTACTCGAGCAGACACCGGAAATAACCGATCTGTAGAGGAAAGCTTCATGTGGACTCACAGTTGTGAAGAATTCAACCTGTGGCCGGTTGGGCCCATTGATTTGGGGCCTAATTTGGGACCTAAGGTGAGGCAACACATAGCAGATGCTGTGAGGTGCCCACTTCATGGCTGAGAAGTGCGAGTGAGGGAGGGGCTGGGTCCCACTGTCCCTTTAAGTACATACCACCAATCACCTAGGCCCCACCTCTTAAAGGGTCTACCACCTCCCCAAAGTGCCTCTCTGAGAACCAAGTCTTTAATAAATAGGACTTTGGGGGACCCTCAGGATTCAAATCAAAGCAAGTAGTTTATATTTTCTTCCTCATAGGTGATTGTTTACTGGAAGCGTTCCCAGCAAGCACAGTTGGCTTTCATAATCGGAAATCTGTATGTGGGGGATGGGGAGATGGTTCAATCAGTAAAGTGCTTTCTGAGCAAGCGTGAGAACTTGAGTTCATGGCTGTAGGCTGGGGATGGGGCTCCAGGGTAGAACGTGTTCTTAGTATGCAGAAGGCTCTGCATTGAAGGTTCCGCCCTCAACACTGAAAACTGATGGAAGGTACCCAGGTGCCC
>PVHP010010554.1:0-47300 GCA_004024765.1 Zapus hudsonius | reverse complement strand
TGTGCAGAAGGTTTAAGGACCATTGTTCAATTTGCCACCTTCTCCTTTATTTGGTGAGCCCCAAATCATTAGTCAACGTGGAACTTGGTGTTTCCTGGGACACTTAGCAACTATGAGGAGCACCCCACAGGAGATGAAGAGGGAGTAAGAATTGACATTTGTTGGTTTAAGCATTTTAGATATGGGGTGATCTATTATGAGCACATTAGTTAGCTGATTCGGATTGCTTGAAGTCACAATTTGTAAGAAAATCAGATCACATCCTGCATCTGAGTATACTTGAAATACCACAAATAATCAGGCAGGAAGTAACAGCCAGATGAACTGGACAGAGTCCTTGAATTTCTGGAAATTACTGTCATCCTTGCACCCCAGATATAGTGTCATTTACGTACTGTGGCAGTGTCTGATGATGAATGCCTCATGGGTAGATGGAGTGATAAAAGTTAATGTGAATTGCAAGGCACTTTGATCATCTGTATGTTGAAAGTATTTAGTAGATTGTTTCTCCAAGAGTATGAAAAATAAGTAAAGGAAAAAAGATATTTTACATATTTAATTAAACCAAGAAGCTTTATCATTCATGGTCACTTATTAAAAGTTAATTAAAGGATGCAATTAAGAAAAGTGCAAGTTTAATCCAAAGGAAATTCATGTAGTATAAGAATGGTGTCCATGCAAGTTGAAAAAAAGTAAGGGTTTAAAAATTTTTTTTTCTTTTGAAGCAGGGTCTCACTCTAGTCCAGGCTGACATGGAACTCATTCTGTAGCCAAAGCTGGCCTAGAACTCATGGTGATCCTCCTGCCTTAGCCTCCGAGTGCTAGGATTAATGGCCTGTGCCACCATGTCCAGCAAGGTTAATACCTTTAAGTCTGGGGCGATGTCCCAGCTAGTGTAGAGTGGTTGCTCCATAAGCATGAGGGCCTGGGTTTGATCCCATGCAGGTTCATATTTATGTTCAGGCTCCTAGATTAGTGCAGCTCTTGGGTCAGAGGAACCTACTTGCACAAATGGAAGAGGACACACAAAACTAACTTAGCTGCTGAGAATAGGTGACTGTTAGTGCTGAGTGTTAAATGAGACATTTTCTCCAAGGTTTGGAAGCATTGTGGAAGAGGGAGCAGGGAGAATTTAAGGACTAGATGATGGAGAGGAGGAGTGCTTTGAAACACCGACTTCCTACATGAAGTGGCCATTCTATTCATGACCTCTCAGCAGCTGCCTCTACCTGCACAAGGACCATATGATGTTGTGCCCATCAACATTTCATCATGGATCATGGAGGAGAACAAAATAAGAAATCAAAATGGAAGAACTAGTTGGAAAGAAGGGTTTCAGTAAAAGGGGGAAGGGAGCAGATAAGGTAATAGGAAGGGGCTATGATCAAATTCCATTATATACATGTATTAAAATTGTGGAGAAATGTTACAAAGCATGTCATGGCTGCACATGCCTGTAATCCCAGCCTGAGGGTAACAGACACAGGAGGATCTCTGTGGTTTACGGTGTGTGTCTGTGTCTCAGGGAAGTAACGTTGAAGAGTGATAGAGGAGGCCATTTGATATCTTTCTGTAGTTTCTGCAAGTGTGAAGAATGGACATGCATATCTGCACATGTTCACAAACACATCACACATAATGCACACACATGTGCACAGAAAAATAATATTAACTATAAAAAAGAATGTATAATAATTTGTGTTAAAATAAAATCAGGACCCTAATATTTCAGTCTGTCAAATAGTTTAAAGGTTACTATTCTAAATGAACAAGTATAAGTCTGAACAAACTAAAAACCATATTTCTTCTTATAAGTTGTATGAAAATTAGGGTTATAAAACAAACCATTGCTCCACAAACTGGAGAAACAGGCAGACTATGCATTCAGAAGCTCAGAGTAGAAACTTCATTGGAACCCATGATGGGCCAAGGATGTCAGAAGTGTAATTGACAAATTGCTGGAGGTTCAGTGCAGACAAGCCTGAGAGTTGAGACCTTTGAGAAGAGCACATCATAAGGGTCTTGTGTGTTTGCCATGCAGGGGATATAGCAAGTTCTCACCTTGAAGACTAGATAACAGTTTTCCTCCTCCATCTGGTAGGAAAGGGGGAAGAGAAAACATGCCCAAATATATCAGGGTAATCAGTTCTTTCAACAAGTTTTTCCCTCAGGAGAAACAAACTAGAACCTAAACTACCAGGGTTTTATAAGAGGAATTGAGTTGGAAGAAGGAAATTGTCCCAAGCCACCCCCCCTTTAGCCTTGTAGGTGGGCAAAGGTAGATACCCAACTCTAATGGGAGGAAGAGATTGGCTCTGCAAAAGCCACATGAAGCTCATACTCTAGAAGTATAGAAACAAGGATTAGTTATAGAATGTCAGACCCAACAGATTTCAGAGCTAGAAATGTTATCAGAGACAAAGATGAAAATTATATACTATATAATGAAAAAGAGATCAATTCTTCAAACAAGCATTGCAATACTGAGCATGTACAGGGCGTAACAATAAGGTGTCAAAGTTCTTGAGGCTCACAGAACTACTTAGAGAAATAGATTGAACCCACAGCAGGAGACTTCAACATCTCTTTATCAAATATGATCAGACTCCTAAGAGAAAATCAGGAAGAACACAACTAAACTCCACAAGGCCCTCAACTGGCTGATAATCTGAGCATTTATTAACTACTTTATGCGACAATGGCTGAATACATATTCATCTCAAAATCTCATGTAACAATCACCAAGGTAAACTACATTCAAGCCATAAATCCCACCATAGTAAAGCTAAAATAAGAGCAATCATATAATCTCTGCTTTCACACTGTAGTGAAATAACTAAGATATTAAAATAGCTTGAGTATCTCTAAATACTTGGAGATTATATAAGGCATTCCAAACAACATAGGTCAAAAAAGAAACTCTCAAAAGAAATTATGAAGTTTTTTGAACTAAATAAAAATACAGATCTGTGGCATACCATGGAAGGAGTACTTAGAACAAAATTTATGACATTGAGTATATGATTTTACAGATTTAAATTCCATCAAGACTTTACAAGTGCGATCTCATGAACATTGAATATTCAATAAAGAAATAGTATTACTAAGTTTATGGTCACGAGTTTGATAACTCAGCTAAAGAGACCACTCCTTGAGAGATACAGCCTGGCAAAAATCACATATGAAGATATATAGAACATGAATTATCCAATATAGTAGAGGAACTGGATCAATTCATGAAATTCCTAAGTAATAGTAATAGTTTTCTATTTATTTGTGCCTTCATTTTATTTCCCCAGTGTTTGATAGTTTTTCCTTCCTTGGTTAAACTTAACCATAAATTTTTTGATGCTATTATAAATGGAAATCTTAACAGATGAAGTTATATCAAACTGAAGAATTTATGCACAGAAAAAGAATTAAACAAGGAAGATGACATGATCACATGACCACTTGCAGAATGGGACAAAAAATTTATAAAATACACATTTGATATATATGTATGTATACAGAAAAGTAGCAAGAACAAAATACCCTATTTAAAATAAGCCAAGACTGACATGTTGGCTCACCCTTGTAATTCCAGTACTTAGGAAGCTGAAACAGTATGATTTCTGAGTTCAAGACTATCTCAGGTACAGAGTAAGGCCCTGATTCCTAAAACATTGGTAAAGGATCTGAAGGATACCTCTTTGATTAGTTGGATATAAGATAAATTGATATTGAGTTTGTGATTGAATACTATGTAGGCATTACATTTATTTTTACACATATGGTATAATGTTTTATACACATATATGTAGTGTTTATATATATATGATTGTATAATAAGCTTTTATTTAATTCTATTATATTTTCTAATTTTTTATTAATAGCATACAGCAATACTGAAGCCCTGATCTCATGCTGAAGCCTCGATTAAAGTAAATAGTCTAAAGAAATACCTGTACCCTTTTCTTCTGCTGTCATCTTTTCTCATTTGCAAAATGAGTGCACTTAACAGGCATACCAGAGTGCAGGTTTGAAAATGGTTTACAAAGAAACAATCCGAAAGGAATGAATGTAGAGACAAAGAACACTGCCAGACCCATACAGGTGGGGATTTTATATCCCACAAAATTTAAAGACTCGTTTTCTCTTACAAAAATGAGGGACTCATTAAGATTCCATTTTCTTCCACCTGTTCCCCAGTAAAAATAGATAACAGAGACCAAGATAACAGCCTACTGTCCAGGTTCCTCTCCCAGAGGAAAGGACCAGTTAACCTGTCTTGGAACTCAACTTAAATGTATACTAGCTTTAGCCTCATGGTGTTCTATAAACTGCTAAACTGGTGACAGACACCATGGGAACAAATTATTTGTTCCCCTTCTCTCTTTATAAACAAATATGTTTTCTTTAGTTATTTCTTTTTCCTGATTTCATTTGAAATGCAAGGATATTGAGACACTAGGCACTATTTTTTACCGACAACATTATTTTTTTGTATAATAATCATTTTCCTAGAAAACTGTATGCACGCTCATCTTGTTTCTAACATTATTCCTGTAGATTAATGAAATTTCTTCATAGACAAGTAGGCTACATGCAAATGAAGTTTTGTATTTGATTATTCATCCCTCCCTTCCACATAGTTACTGGACCATTATATTCAATGTTTTCACACCTTCTCTTCCTTTCTCTCCCTTTCCTACCCCTTCCCTTCCCTCTCTTCTAGTTACATTGGCCAGGAATTACCAAACACATAGAATCCCACTTGTTGAAGAAGCTGTCTTTTCTATAATAGGTTTTGTTACCTTTACCAAGTACCAGGTTGCTGTAACGGTGTGGGTTTATTTCACCGTCCTCTGTTCTAGTTCATCAGACTTTTTTTTTTTCATTAGACTTTTTGTGTCAATACTTGTTTTGTTCCAATGTTTCTGTGGTATAATTTGAAATCAGGCATTATAATACCTACAACATTACTTTTTTTCATTGAGTTTACTTTGACTACTATTTGTCTATCATTATAAAATTTAGGATTGTGCTGGGTGAATATTAGAATTTTTGTGACAATTTCACTGAATCTTTAAATTTTGTCTAAAGTTTGTCATTTTCAATATTGTGTTGAATATTTGGATTATTTACTATCCCATGATGCAATATGCTAAATTTGTTGCTATAAACCAGTTAAGCCCTCTTATCCATTTGCATGTAATATCTCTCCATTAATTTAGAGTTTTTCTTTCTCTTTTCAGAATTATAATTTTCTTCATGTAGATCTTAAACATCTTTTGGTAGATTGATAACTGTTTTGTCTTGGGAAGTAGTAAGATCAGTAGTGTATTTTTAGTTTCAAATTCTACTTCATCATTGCTGGTATATAAAAAAGTAATTGACTTTTGTATACTGAATTCTTTTTATGGGTTGGAAGAATTAACATTGTTAATTTATTCATACTAGCCAAAAGAATCTAGAGATTTAGTGAAATTTTTTACTAATAAATAAAATTTCTTATTAATAAAATTTTTATTCATAAAATTTTCCATGATAGTTCTTACAAAAAATAGAAAAACATAAAATCCTAAAATAATATAGAAATTTTGACTAGTAAAAACTCAATGTTTCACAAAAGAACAAAGTGAGAACTGTACACTATCCTCTTCCAAAATATACTGCAAACCTATACCAATCACAATGATGTGGTACTGGTGGCAGAACTGGTAGACAGACCAAATGGAATAATACTGAAGTAATCCTACATGGCTGTACTCAAAGTCATCTTGAACAAAGTGGAACATACAATGGGTAAGAGACTGTCTCTTTAACAGATTTAATGGATAGTGTAAGAATCAAATTGAAACCATTTCCCCACTACTTATAAAATTCATACCACAAAGGAATAAAGACAAGCATAGGATGTGAAGCTGGAAAACTTAGAATAAAACACAAAGAGTCTTGACATTGTTGTGGGCAGTGATTGTCTTTAATAGTGTGATTGAGCCTAGGGCCTTGTACCTGCTCTACCACTGAGCTGTACCCCCAGTTCTGCCAGACTTTCTTGAAAGAAAATCTGATTATATTCTTTATTGCTCATGATATATGTTCCAAAGCTAAGCAAACTCAGATGAGGTGTACACTTGTTCTAGAGTACATGTTCCATGTCTAATGAAGGAATTATTGGTAGCAGGGCAGAGAGTCAGGGAGAAGGCAGAACATAGCCTTATATGGAGAAAACACTGAAAAAAACACCCTGATGCTAATAACAGTTTTAAAAAGTATGATACAAAAGCAGAAATAACCAACACAAAATATTATGTTGAATATTTCAAATACCTAATAAATCTATAAATAAATATTTAAAATGAAAATCTAGACAAAATCTCACAAGGAATTTTGTGTGTCTTACTGAGCATTTTCTAGGTAGTATATTACAGCAGATGTACAAAAATTACCTTGTTAACTTAGAAAAAAGAGAGAGAAATTCCTTATATGTTCTTAAGACTATGCTAGTTAAGACAATGCAATCTTGTCATTTTTGTAGACAATGAAAACAGATGAAACAAAGATCCTAAAAACAAACCTACTTAAAGAGGAAATATGATAAACAGGAAAGAATGAATTAAATAATTAATAGGCTATTTCAAAAGTGTTTCTTGAGAAACTAGATATACATGAAAATAAAGAAAATTATAAAGTTACAATAAAAATTAATTCTAGTTAGCCTTGTGAGTTCATATAAAGAATTACATAATCAAACACAAAAGTATAGAATCACGAATAGAGATTTTTTTCCGAGTTATAAGCTTTAATAAAACACATGAGTCTATGGGGAACATACATTTAAACTACCATGTCAGATCTAAGAAAGTTGTAAAAATGGAAGCCCAAAGTAGTGTTACCCCTATAGAGTACTTCTAAAAGCAACATAATTTTTCCCATGCTCCTATCATGTGAACAAACCAATAAAGTGGCTTGAGGTAAGATCCTGTTGCTGAAGAAACCACAGAAAGCCATCTTTTTTTAAATTTTTTTTTTTTTTGGTTTTCCAAGGTAGGGTCTCACTCTAGCCCAGGCTGACCTGGAATTCACTATGTAGTCTCAGGGTGGCCTTGAACTCACAGTGATCCTCCTACCTCTGCCCCCCAAGTGCTGGGATCAGCACCAAGAGACCCTTCGAGGTCCAGAATGGTAACCATCTCCCAGATAGTAGTCAGTGCAGTGCTGGAAGGCACTGCATAAGCTGCCTAGGGAAGCTGGTCAACGACAGTTGGAGTAAACAGAGACCACTGATATGAAACTCAGTCTGCCGCAGTGAGTAGGCTAAACACACTTCCTACTGGAAGAAAACAGTGAACCAAGACACAAACATTTGTGCAATGGAGGAGCCAAAGCCTGGGGAGGTAATAAACAGCTTTTTATTTGGCCAAGTAATCCACTCAGTGACAAGGACCCCTTGACTGGAATTGGGGACTTGGGGGAAACACATTGGAAACCAAATCTTGCAACCCCCAAAGAGAAATTCAGTTTACAAGTGATTTACAAAGAGGTAAATTACTAACAATAGAATCTAGCCAATTCAGAAATGTGTATCTCAATTAACCTATACTGATCTCATTCTCCGATGGAGATTCTGTTTTTTTTTTCAGAAGGCAGTGAGAGAGCTGTGGCTCTTCTAACCCTACCAACAACACGAAGGCTGACAGCTGACATCCTGGCAAGAGATGAGCCACCCCAGACCTACCGTGGAGGATCCACATGGAATCCTGCAGAGAGTGGTTGGATAAGCAAGAGACCTATAACCACAGCCAATCAGTCAACCCAGGATAAGCCAGTGACACAGACACCAATGATCTTCAACACAACCTAAAGCAGAAGTACAGAGACTCCTAAGACCTCAACAATAAAGCAGCCTTAATACTCACCCACCATGACTCAGGGAACTTAGAGGAAGAGGGGGCTGAAAGATTGTAAGAGCCATGGTGGAGGAGAATATCCATGGACATGGCCCCCGCAGTAACACCATACAAAAGGGGGGGGACTGGTTGACTCCTAGGCTATCCATAATCCCCAACCCTATGGACTGATCCAGACTACCCACAGAGGAGGATATCCAGCTGATTGGGGACAGGGAAGAGGGAAATCAGGGAATTGGAGACATCAACACATTATTCACTCATTCAGTGTATCTAATTATGGATAATAAAAATATATTTAAAAAAACAAATACAATGAAATATGACACAAGATGCAGAACACTGGCTTGAATCACCAGAACCTTTTGTGTATGAAATGTTTGCTAAACAAAAGGCACCAGGCATATAAATTTACATGCAGAAATTATCCACAAGAATGGAGAATTAATAATGCTAACTATATTATAGGATAAACTTGTAAGAACAGATGCTTTTTTAAACAAAGTAAGTCACAAATAAGAAAAGATATTTTCAATGTAAATGCTTAACAAATGATTTTAATTTCTCTAAGTCCTATGAATTCTTGCCAAAAAGAGAAAATTCTTTGCTAATCAATAATCTGCTAAAAATTTAAAAAGAGTAAGCAGAAGTACCCTGTATGTGTATGAATGCTAGAGCAGAAACCATAGGTTGTCACAGAAAAAATTCAGTGCCAGAGTTAGGTTATCTCCCATGTTGGTTATGCAAGGTTCCTGAGGCCCCTGAAACAATACAGGTTCTTGGCATAGCTCTTGGTTGCCCACCAGGACCAGATCATGAGACTCTGTTACTAATGATACCACATGCTTCAGTTGCAGGATACTTAGAAATCAAGCTGGAACTGACCAGGAAGGCTCCTCCTTGCTGACTAGTTGTACCTTAACTCAGAGGAGTCAGAAAGCTACAAAACTGGCCACCCAGGGAAGATGCGCCCACTAGTACAATAGTGGTGTGATTGTTATGGGGTAACACACTTCTCTCTAACTGGATTTGAGACCTGCTCCAATTGGAAGTGAACTTATGCCTGATACAGAAAACTTAGTCAAAGCCCTATAGTTGGGAGGGTCACAGATCTTAAAAGGGGAAGTTACTACTGTTGTATAAATACATTGGTATATTGTACCCACCAATTTGTACTCTAAATACCTATTAAATTTATGCACATATATTAGCACTGCTCTTATGATTGGTTAGAAATGTCTCTCTTTTCAAAAGATGGTGATGATACCTTGGGAGACTCAAAACTCCTCAAAGAACTGAGAAGAAGTGAGTTCAAGGTTCAGCACTTAATGAGACATCTGTGTCATACCTCTTACAGACTATAGCAGAAAAGGTGTTGGAAAAAAGGTAGGAGTCAAAGGATGAGGAGGAATGCTTTGGAACACCACCTCCCAGACATAAAGAGGTCATTCTATCATGATGAGCTGCTGTTATCTGCACAAGACCTGCATAATATTGGGCCAACCAACAGGTTGTCAAGGATAATGGAGGAAAGCAATAATAATAATAATAAAGAGATCAAAATAAGAGACAAAATATTAGGAAATAGTGAGGGTTCAGTGGAGGGGATGGGGAGAATTATGTAAAACTTTGATAAAGTTTTTATTTTATAATTTAAAAAAATATTAAATTTATAAAAGTAATCTTGAAAATAGAAAACAAAGCACATAAATAGACTTACAGAAGGAAAACCTGAATATTCATAAGTATCCATAAATATGTGTAAAGATTATCAACTTAACCTCAATAGACATCAAGTAATGGAACTATAGTACTACTGAGAAAAAAAATTTAAAGGAGACTCCTGAAGCAGTGGTGAACATCTGAAGAAACCAATTGGTGCAGCCAAATTAGAAAATCAATTACCAAATTTATTAGAAATGTGAACACCTCTAGCCCAACATCATACCGCTTACACATGCATGTAAGCAGATATGCATAAATTGCCCATTACGCAATGTGAATGTCTTAAGACAGTCTGAATGACAATCATTATTAAGTATTACATTACTGTTTATTCATAGAATGATAGGAAATGGAATTCCATATGCCCCACTCACTGAGTAAATGTTAACTGCCAGGAAGAATAAGTACATCCTCTCTTGGCAGCTAGGGCTGAGATTAGCAAATAACAAGATATGGATAGTAAGTCAATGAAACCTTCAAACGTGCTGATTGCACCTGCCTTTGTGATATTTGAAGTATGCTCTTTCTAGGACACCTGTCCACCTGCCACTAATTATAAAGCAAACGTAAGGTCAGCACTTTGGGTCTCTGTTATAAATGCACTGGTGTGAGGCATGATTGCCGATTATACTTTAAATTTAGCACAATCTCTTTAAACTTTAACACTATTGTTTTTTGAAGTTGAAATTATGTCCCTTTTGCCTCCAAATGTCCCCTTTATTAGTACAATTAAACACAGACAATAGACCTCTTGCTCACTGAATATTACCCTGTAAGACGTTGGTGGCTCTATCATTGATTCTAATATTGGAGTAAGGAAATGCACTCTTCAAGAAATATAAAAGACTTTATTCTACCTATTCTATTTATTTGCCTGGGAAAGGACTTACATCATACAACTGACTTGTATTCATTTCTAAATTTAGACATAAATTTAGACATAGATAACACTATCCTTGTGACTAAAAGAAAGTAGAGAAAATAGCTTGTTTTTTCCCATTGTGACTAAATCATCTTAAACATGTACCAAATAATAGTGACTCAGAAAATTTAAATGGTACTTGCTTTCTCTTTAACACACACTCTCATATTCTCTCTCTGCCTCTGTCTCTCTCTGTCTCTCTCTCTCTCTCCATTCTAGCTCCCTTCTTTTTCTCCCTCTACCATTAGAACTCTCGACTTTGATAAGGGAGAAAAATCTAGAAGTGATAATTGTCCAATTATAAGAACCTCAGGATGCATTTGCTTCATCAGACTTAACAGAGGGTGTTCCTTTTTCATTCTTAAAAATTCTGTATACATCCTGGCTGATTTCTGAACTTTCAGTGGTATGTTATTTGCAAGAGAATGTCTATAACTACAAAATTAAGCTTTATTGGTTTCCTCTGGACTTCTGTGTCAATCCATAGAGCATGGTGATGTAGCCCTTGCCCCTGAGAGTTTTATAATTAACGTATATAACATCTTAGGTATGAACAACTCATCCACAGTGTCCTTATTCAGCTGTTCTATCATAAACTGTCCTGGATCAGTTGGATCTTCAAACTTCATCTATAAGTGCAACAAGCCATAGGTGTGAGATATTATGCAGGAGGCTGTGATCTGAGGTCAGACCACACAAAATCTGGTCATTTTCCTCATTCTGCTCAGAAGTCAGGCAGCACAGAGGAGAATATACCCAATTCCAGTGAAATGGGTTTGCTAGGAATGAACCAAAAGTGGTGCTTCTTTATTAACTTTTAGTTTTTAACCTTTAAGTACCTGGGTCCTGAAGACTGAAGCAGAAAGTGATCCAAACAGGATCATACAGGTTTGTTGGAAGAACTATGCTTTTGCATCACTTGATACGCTATCAGTATTAGAATAAATTAACATCTGCTGCTTTAATGAGCTTTAATGAGTAACTTAGTGGCCTCACACAGAAATCAAGTAAGCAAGAAAGGAAGGAAGGTAGGAAGGATGGGAGGGAGGGAAAAAAGGAAGGAAGGAAGTTATAAGAGAGGATAGAAGGAAAGAAAGAACAAAGATAAGGCAGAAAGGAGTGGAAAGGGGGCTGGGGAAGATAGCTCAGTGAAAAAAGTGCTCACCCTGAAATATTGAGTATCTGAGTTTTGATCCCTAGGCGCAACAAAAAAGCTGGAAACTGTAGCAGGCTTCTGTAATCCCAGCATGCTTACAGAAATGTGAGAGATATGAGAATTTCCCTATACTCATGAGCCAGCTAGTCTGGTGAGAGCAAGTATGAGAGGGAGACTTTACCTCTAGGGTAAGGATTGGTGAGAAAGTTTTCCTCTGACCTCCACCAGTGCCCACCAGCCCACATACATATGCAAACATCATCCATACACAAAGAATTATTTTTTTGCTCTTGACACAACTCCAGACCTTTGTCTGAGGAACTCTGACCCTGGAACAACTTCCTCTCGTCATGTCCTTCAGTCCTCTTTGGGTTCTGCTCTTGCAGCCATATTAGTAGGAGAGATGCTTGAGAGAAGAGTGAGTCTACGTCACTCAGGTTGAAGCACCACTACAGTGAGTAACAAACCTCACTCTTACTCATGTTCCCAGCTCCAGGAAAGCTGCACAGAGCCTTGTGGATGACCAGTAAGAAAGTCTGGTTCTTGCACACTATCTTCTCTAAAACAAATGGGATTTTTCCAGGTCGCTGATATGTGCCACATAGCTCCTGGTAAATAAACAACAGCCTTTCCAGTGTTTCTAGTCAACAGAAATCACTGACTCAGAGACAAATATAGGGCTAACATATCTAGTTGTTGCTTGAAGTTTCAGTATCTAAGTTCTGAGACCAATCTTATCTCTGGGTTAATTTTAGAAATCTGGGTCACTTAGTAAGTGATCAGCAAATTAAGTTGTTCCTCCTTCTCTCTTCTTTCTTCCTCTTCTCCCTCCTCCTACACTTCCTCCTCCTTCTTTTCTCCTTCTTCTTCTGGGATCCTATGCCCCAGTTAAAATTTGTGGGTCCTGTGAACAGACTGCCTGCTTTGTATTCAATATTGTTACTTACGTGATTTGGGGCAACATTGGGATATCATAGTTATCTCTCTGAGCCTTTGTAAAGAAGAAATTTGGGACTCTGTGAAAAGCTTTTAGCACAGTGTCTAAATTCTGAGACATGGCTGTCATCATCATAATCACCACCATCACCACCACCACCATTACCATCATAAGTGTTTGTCAACATCGGATTACACAATACTGGGTGGGGTGCTTGTCCCTTGTCCTCACAGCCTAAGTAACTGTCCACACTGATTTTGAAGTATGCCCTGGGAAAGGTAGACTTTAGCTTTAGGTGAGAAATGGGATAGGGGGATTGTCAAGAGTAGAGTACAGGTAACCCCCTAGCCCTATGAAAAATCTTGAACTGCATAAAAAAATCCAGTAACAATGGTCATGAAAAAAAAATATCTGTCTCCAAATCCAGAACTCAGAGTTAGACTCTAACATCCAAAATAACACTGCTGATTTTGGAGAATTGCAATTGGACAGAATCAAGCAAAAGGCAGCTCATGGCCAAATCTTGTAAGATATCTGATGATATATTATATAGACACAGTATTCCTATTGCTGTGGTATGAATGGGTGAAATAAAAAAAAATAGTGATTTATGGTGCTTTGCTACACAACAATGAGTGCCTGAGTTCAGATCCTTAGAACTCCCATAAAATTCCCGATGTGGCATCATGTTTTTATAATCCCAGCACTCAGGAGGTGGATGTGTGTGGGTCTCCAGGGCCAGATGGCTAGGTATTCTAGCTGAACTGGTGAGCTCTGGATTCAGTGAGAGACCTTGCCTCAATAAATCAAGTAGAGAATGATTAAAGCAGCCACCTGATGTCCACCTCTAGCTTCCACATGCATGTACACACATGTACACATGCACCTGCACACACATGTGGACACCCTACATGCATACACAAGCCAAAAAAGAAAAGGCATGACTCAGATGGTCTGAGACTCCAACAGGCAGAAAGATTTGCACTCAGAAACCATTTATGGCCTTTATAAATGTTTGGCATTTTGCCCTCTCGCCTTGACAATCTGTAATTCTATTTCTCTATAGATTTGTTTTACTTATATTGTTAATTGGACTTCTTACCACAGTATCCAAGAGGTATTCTCTGTATGTCTTTGGAATTTGTTACTGCTCTGAGTCATATTTGTCATTTGGATCCATAGCATCCTGTTTCCACTATTCCTTGGGATTTCTGCTTTTGTAAGGCCTTTGTAACATTTATTTTTGATCCTTAAATATGTAACTGGTTTGCCAGGCCCTGAATTTAGGGCTTTGCTTATCCTACTATCTATCCTTCCAGTGCTGATCTATCTTGGCCCATGTTTATAAAGCTTCTGTCCTCAAGAAGATATACTGCATAAAATTAACATTAAATCAAGAATTCAGTCAATCAATTAAAAAAACTTTCTTGTCATTAAGTTTGCTAGAGTTTTGAGGGTTGAGTTCTGGATTTCTGCTTTGATGAGTTTTGAGTATCCTTGGTGTCTATCACCATCTCTCTGGAGCTAATTGTCAGGCTACCAGTGAGAGCAGCACTCACGTTTAAATCACCACATCCTTTGTAATGTCTCCTGGGCCCTTGCAGACAGTCTGTGCTGGGCAGTACGCTATCTTTTCTTGTATTGATGTACGCTAGTTCTTCCTGATTTTCACTGCCATCTCTTGAACCAACCAAAAGTGAGAGCAACATGGATTAAAGGGTGCATAAAGGGGAAAAGCATAATTATTTAAATGACTTTTTGATGGCTGTAGCCACTCTTTTCAGCAAAAGAACAGTGGGAGCTTCTGTCTAGAGTCGATGCCCTTTCTATCTACAGGATTCTGACTTGGTTGTCAGTACCAGGCACAAGTTCCCTCCCACTGAGCAAGCCTCATGCCTCATATCCAAACAGAGAGCTGTTGACTACCCACATAGGCTGTGTGCCACTATTGCACAGTAGTGCACATCTTGTGCAGCTGGTTGGTTTCCTAGCTTATAAGATCCCCTGCTTGTTCATGCTATTGGCAACCATTGTCCCCAGCAGTTTGAATAGCATCTTCTAGCACTCTAGCTAGTCCTATGTGTGCTTTTGCATAAGGTGTATTTAGGTCTACCACCCATTTATAAATTGAATCGTTTTTATTATGGAATTTCTACAATTCCTTATATAGTGTAGATATTAACCCCTTGTTACAAAGTTTGCCAACATTTTTTTTTCACATTTTTCATGTATTCTCTTCACATTGGTGATTGTTTCCTGTGATGGGTGCATGGTTCTACTTTGATGCAATGCCCTGTGACTATTTTAGCCCCCACCCCATCCCTGGGTGTTGGAATCTTATCCAAAAATCCCTTACCTAACCTGGTGAAAGTTTTTTCTTCATGTTTTCTTTGGGAAGTTTCAAAATTATATTAGTCATCATATTTTTTGAATACTGGTATATGAAGAATGAGTAACTATGTTTTGTTCCTCTGCATATGGATGTCTAGTACTCCCAGAACCATTCATAGAAAAGATGATAATTTCCCCAATGCTCATTCCATAATACCGTTGTCAAAGAGAGTTTGGTAGGCTTAATTCATTTGCAACCCCTCTATTATGCACGGGGCATTTTATTCTAATATTCTGATGTCTCCTTAACTTTATCTTTGAAGTTTATTTTTGAAATCAGATAATGTGCTTGTGGTTTATTATTTTTGCTTTAAGATTTTTTTTAAATATATATTTATTGTCCATAATGAGTTACATTATTTAGTGGGCAAACCATGCGTTGTTATCCCGAATTCCCCAATTCCCCCCCTCCCAATCCCTGATCAGTTGTATATCCTCCTCCGTGGGCTGTCTGTATTAGTCCTTGTGGCAAGGGATCCTGTATATCTTAGTACTCATCCCGGTCTTATGGATATGCAGTCTATATGAACTTTAGGATTGTTGTCTAGTTTGTGAAGAATATCAAATTTTTTTCTATGGCTTATATTGAATCTGTTGATTACTGGTTTCCTGTAACAATACTGCTTCTTCTGGTCCATGAACACAGAGCACTTTTCACCTTTTCTGTCCTCTTCAGTTTTTTTTAAACAATCTTTTATAGCTTTCACTGTATAGACTATAACTATTTTAAGTAGAATTGGTTTCTTGATTTCTCTCAGACATTCTCACTGGTATAAAAAATTACTCATTTTCATATATTACAAATCCCACTATTTAACTGAATTCACTTATTAGTTGTAAGGGTCTTGGTATATATAAAATCATGTCAAAAATAAAAAATAAAAAATAAAATTAAAAAATTAAATGTCAACTGTGAAAAGTGACAATTTGATTTTCTCCTTCCCAGTTAGGAGTCCCATTTTTTCCCCCTTTGCTCTTGCCTTCCTGTTCTGGTAAGTCTATCTTAAAAAAATAAAGTAGTGAAATTTGGCATCTTGTCTTCTTCCACATCTTAAAGAGATAGCGTTGTTTTCTCCATTCAGTGTGGGGTTAATGGTTAACTTCTTACAAATCACCTTTATGATGTTGAAGTAAATTCCTCCTGTGCCTCGTTTCTTCAGTTTTTAATTTGAAAAAGGGGTGAATTTTATCAAAGCATCTTTTGCATTTACTGAGATTATGGATTGTCTGTCAGTCTGTGAATGTAGTACCTCATGTTTGTTGTTTGGAAAGTTCTGAGTCATTCTCAGATTCCTGGAATTAATCCCACTCAATCATGGTGAATCAGCTTTTTATGTGCTCTTGGATTTGAGGTGCTAGTATTGGATCAAGTATTTTTGCATGTTTGTTGATTGGGGATTACCCTGTAGTTTTCTCTTTCTCTTTCTTTTTTTCTTTTCTTCTTTTAATTATTTTTATGTGCATATTTTGTGTTGGTATTTGAATAATGTTAGCCTCATCAAAGTAATTAGGAATAGTTCCAGCATTTCTAGTTTTCTGGAATAATTTGAAAAGAAGCAGTCTTTGATCATCTCTTTACATTGGGTAGAATTCAGCAGCAGTTTGAAGCCATCTGGCCCTGTATTTTACTTTGAGGAGAGATTGTTCATAGAGATTTCATCTTATTACTCATAATTGATCTATTCATGATTTCCATTTTCTTTCATTATTCAATCTTGGTAATTTGCCTTTTTTTTTCTGAATTGTGACCCCAAACATTCCTGTGCCTAGATATTTGTATTCTCCTATAGGCTTGGGAAGTTTTACATTAATATCATCCTGAATAAAGTTTTAATCCCTTTTGGCATTCTCAAGACCCCTTGAGCCCAAGGTTTCCATAAGCTTTCTTTACTACTTTTTCACCCTTTTCTTTCCTTCTGTTTTCAGGCACTCTGTCTTTGAGCTCATGGTTTCTTCTGCTTCCTCCTTTTATAGACGGCTTCTATTTTTTTCTCTTTTTTTGTAAATACTTCAATTTCTCTATAAGTTTTTTTTCTGATAAATATCTTAATTATTTCTCTATTTTCCTGCAGTTTTGGAATCTTCTGTCAAAGAGTTCACACATACTTCTTGCTATCTTGTTGTTGGCTGGCCCCTTAATCCATGTAGTCAAAATCATGTTTCCCTGAAGTTCTTGATGGTGCTGTAGGGCAACATCTGTCTGTGCACTGAAGACTTAAGTGTTTATTCCAGTCTTCGTAGTCTATCTGTGTTTGTGTCTGCCTTCTATAAATTCTAAGTAGACTGCTTATTTTCTCAGAACCTGTGACCCTTCTACTACCTCAGTATTAGCTGTTATCCTAAGTTCGACTTTGCCTGGATTTGGTGATTGGTGTGTTGTCACTGCAGGATGCCGCCTGTCTACATTTGTCCCAAATCTGCAGTTGAATGGAATGGACTAAGACAGTGTCTCAATAGGGTAGTCATTTCCCACAGTCCTTGGCCTGGATCCTGAGAAGATCATTGCTGTAGTCACTGGCCTGTGATCAGATATTGCAGGGATCTGCCTGGCACTGGGCCTCAAGCTTGGAGGGAATGATACTGGATACTTTGTAATAACTTGAAAGCTATACCCTTTCTCTCCCCCCAGGATTACAAGAAACTTTTTTCTTGTTGTGGCTTGTAGATGGTCCTATAGCCACCGATGTCATAATTCTGTGTCTTACACAGAGCCCACAACTCCCAACACCAAAGCACCACAAAGGCACAGCAATGGCCTGGCTGCTGCTGTGGTCTATTTGTGGCATGAGACTGCTGAAGCCAGATGCAAGGGATACAGGAAAACTATTCTGTCTGAGTGGAGCTGGGTACCAGAGTGGATTCACAGGGTCTCTCTGTAAGATTGCCCAGCTATTGACTTTTACTGGCCTGAGGTAATATCAAAGTCTGCTTTTCCTTCCATGTCCTAGTCACTAGCATAGAGTCTTTCTCCATGCTGTTTGAAGGTGGGGGAGGGGAAATAGTCCCTTTGTCATTAACAGTAGGTCAGAAGCTCTGTCCATAGGCACTGGCCCCATGAGTAGTGGGTTTCACTATGGTGAGCTGGTAATGAGTGGCAAGCAGGAGGCTCCCATCTCTGTTCACACTATATTGCTTGAGGTGGGGGAAGAGGTCGTGAAGCCAACTTCTTTCTTCTTCAACGCATGTTTTATGGTCCTGCTACAGTCTGCTGCTGTGGTCTTTTTTTTTTTTTTAGGTCTTCTGAAAGTACCTTTGGGCAAGAACAATTGTTCAAGTGAATAATTCTGAGATATGATTGCTGGGAAGTTCTAATCTAGTTTTACTTGAGATGTTATTTCTTCTTTGACATAGTTCATTATATATGTTAATCTATCTAATTACAAACTATACAAACTGCTTTTGTGAAAATAAAGGTTTTAATTTTTACTTCTTGTACTTACTCATATCTTTAATTTCCCTCACAGAATTGCTTATAAGATTTGAATCTCTTCTCTTGTTATAAACTCTTTTTTTTCAAGGTACAGTCTCATTCTTGCTCAGGTTTACCTGGAATTCACTGTAGAGTTTCAAGTGTGGCCTTGAGCTCACCAGTGATCCTTCTACTGCTGCCTCTGACTGCTGGGATTAAAGGTGTGCACCACCATGCCCAGCTTCATTTAAAAAGATTTAAAAATTTTTTTAAAGATTTATGTGCAAGCAGAGAGGGAGCAGGGGAAGAGTAAGTGAATGAGAATGAAAGAGAGAGAGGGAATGAGCACACCAGGGCCTTACATGTATACTAAGGAATTGAACCCAGGTTGTCAGGCTTTGTAAGTAATGCCTGTGACAACTGAGCTATCTTGGCAGCCATCTCTTGTTTTGAGCTCTTAAAGAGCATCTAATATTGCTATACAGTGAATTTGCAGGATAATCAATAAAGGTGAGGTTACATCCCCCTTAAAATTTAGATTACACTCAATTTCTCTTTGAAGTATTATGAAAATCAAAAGAAAATTTGAATTATCAGATTTCTTTTTTGTCAATGTCACTAATCAATTCAGATTTCCTTCATTCAGATTTTTATGACATCACTTTATTACTGGAAAACAATGTGTTTATTTACTCATCACAATCTTTAAGAATTAAAGATGTGAGCGCTCATAGCCTGAATTTAGGTATTGAAAATGTGAGAACTTAGAGATGTGGGAATTGTTCAACTTTTTGATAAAATAATGCTCATTTTACTTTTGTTACTTTTGAAACTAGTGTAACAAAGTAATGGGTTTATTATGGCACTTTCAACATACTGTGTTCACATATATCTTCTGCCCCATTTCCCTTCTCAGTCCCTCCACCCCTTACAGTTAGTTCCCTTTGCTCCGCCTTCTAGTCTTCCTCTTGTTTCATGCCACATGTATTCTACTACATCAGTATTATTTATTACTATGTTGTTGTTTCTCCCTTCACTTAATCTCCATTCTTCCTCTCTCATGATCCTCTTTTTGTTATACACACACATACACACACAAACAAACAAATGCACACATACCCATATTAAAAGTTATGGTCTTGGGGGCTGGAGAGATTGCTCAATGGTTAGGATGCTTGCTTGCAAAGCCTAACAACCTGAATTCAATTCTCCAGTATCTATATAAGGCCAAATGCATAAAATGGTGCAAGCATTTTGTTTGCAGTGCCTAGAGGCATACCTATTCATTCTCTCTCTCCTCTCTCTCTTTCTGTTTCTCTCTCTACTTGCAAGTAAATAAATAATTTTATAAAAGTTATGGGCTGGGAAGCCATCTCAGTGGTGAAAGATGCATGCTTGCAAAGCCTGATGGCTAAGGTTTGATTCCCAGTATCTATGTAAAGCCAGATGCACAAAGTGTCACATGCATTTGGAGTTCATTTGCAGTCACAAGAGGCTCTGGCATGCCCATGAGTGCTCTCTCTCTCTCTCTCTGTCTCTCTCTGTCTCTCTCTGTCTCTCTCTCAAATAAATACATTGAAATATTTTAAAAGATGAAAAGCTTGGATCAGCATATGAGAATAAACATATGTATAAGTATTTGTTTTCTGAGTGTGTTTTATTTTGCTTAACACAATTTCCAGTTCCATACATTTTCCTTCAAATGTCATAATTTCATTTTTATTCATGGTTAAATAAACTTTCATTGTGTATATGTACCCCATTTTCTGAATCCCTTTGTTTATTCATGACTCCATATCTTAGGTCTTATGAATACTACACCAATAAGCAATCTCAGCTCTTTTTTTGGCTGGGAAGTTCTGGTATCTGAATATAATTTAGGGTCTGCAAGCTTGCTGAGACTTTATCACTATATCACTATATCAGCCACTAAACCTGTCATCAAGATCTGTGCATCGTTTTCAGGACAAAGACTCCACTCCTTCTTTATGTGATTACATTCCATTTCAGTTTTTTCAGAATCCCATGTATCTCTAAAGCACATGTACATATCCTAGAATTATATGCATAGTTGACCTTGGTACACTTCTCTAATTTATCAGTCTTCTGCTGGATGGCCAAAAGTAGTCATTGACATATGGTCACTAAGTTCTTGATTGTTCCCCAAAAATGTTTTAGTAAACCATTACTCTCACTGTCAAAATATTTTATACTCTAGCAAAGTCCCCTAGGGTTCATTTCTCTTTAAACTCCATCAATTCAGTATACTGATGATTTTACCAGACCTAGTGGAACTCTGACATGCCTTATAAGTTATGAAAAATAAAAATACAAAATTAGATGACCAGTTCTCTCTTTCCTTTGGATGAGTCAAGGCTTTCCAAATTTCAGCATGTTGTTAAAATGCTTTCTCTTCTCAAAAATAAAACGTTTGGACAGAATTGGGTCAGTTTCTTATATGTTAGAAAATCAAAGAGTTAGAGTGATACTTACTTAGTAACTATCCCTTTTCGTTTTCCCTACATTGTATTTCAAGGTTATCGATAATGGGAGTAAAATCAGGTTAAGTGAAATAGCTCTCATCCAGCACATTAGAGAGTAGTCATTTCTAATTTAAGATTTCACACCCTCAGAGATTATGAATAAATATCAAATTAAAAAGGCCATAAGAAAACCATATATTGACTTGGCTTATAGTGATATGGACTAAATAAAAAGGCAATTGTACTTTATGTAAACATAGTGTGAACACACTATGGCAGTGTTTCTACAAACTGTTGAAAAGTCTACATCGTCGAGGATTAAAAGCGGGGCTTTGAACATACTAGATGAGCAATCTACCACTGAGCTACATTCCCAGGTCCAAGATCAGAGGTTCTGTTGACATTTATATCTATTTTACTATAGATCAAAATATGAAAACCACTGCTAAAAATTTGCTTTGCTAGACCAATTATCTCAAAACTCAACTCCTATACATGAAACATAATAGAGAGACATCTCTGTTGGTAAAAAGAAAAGTTGAGAACACCTTCCCTTGCCCCCCCCCCACACCTCTAGGGTTGTTGATGTGTCTAGGACTGATTAAGTGATAATGAATATTGATCTCCTGATATAAAATGTCAGTGAACCTCCTGTAGACTTACTTCATGACTACAAGCTGTTTAACACCCACATCTTACTACTCAGAGTTTTCACATGCCATTGTCATTTATGGAGTATACAATGATGCCAGACTGTAGTGTGTAGGAGCTGACATATACTTATGCATATCTGGGACTCCACCCTTGGCCAGCAGAGCTGTCCTTGCACGGAGAAGGGCCTTTGCTCAGCTAATGGCAACACAGAAGCTAAGGGAAGTCCTAGTCACCTAAAATATATCTGAAGCCAGTCATGGTGACACATGCTAATATTTTAGCACTAGGAGGGCTGAGGCTGGAGGATTGGAAGTTTGAGGTCAGCCAGGGCTATATAGCAAGATCCTGTCACAAGGTAACAATAACAAAATAACAATCATCTTCATTACTATAATTACAATAAGCATATGCTCAGATATTTGTTTCTTTGAATCTGCAAGATTAGCCATCAGCCTAGAAAGAAAATATCTCAAAAATTTAGACATGCAATTATGAACAATTAGTAACATGGTTTTAAGATGCCAAGGTAATATTGTATAAATTAGCACAATACTTAAATACTCACTGTGGTGGTGTGAATTAGTTATTCTCCATAGACTTGTGTGTTTTGAATGCTTGGTTCCCAGCTAATAGCAATTTTGGAGGCTGAGCATTGCTGGAGGAGGTGTGCAGTTGGGCAGACATATGACTGTTCCAGCCAGTTTCCCCATACTAGAATCAGGCTCATTCTGCTGTTGACCACCTGCTGTGGCAAAGAGGTAATGTCCAGCCTCTGCTCCAACACCTTTTCCCTGCCAGTATGAAACAACTTTTCTCCCATTAGATACTCTTGGTGAAATACTTTTTTGCCAGCAATTAAAAGTCAACTATAATATACAAATATTAACACAAAGATCAAATACACTCAGCTAAAGAACTTATATCAAGACAGATAAAAATATGTCCTTCTTATGTAATTGAAGCAGCTGGTATTCACAGATATGATTTAGGATGAGACATCATCTTATAGGATGGAAATCTCCAAGGATAGGAGGAAAGATCACCTCTGTGGATACTATGATTTCCTTCAGTGTATCGATAAGATCCAAAACTCAGATTTCATGACCCCAGTAAGAGTCACCCACTAGTTTCCAAAATCAACAGAACTCTTTTAACAGGTATACATGACTAGTGTCTGTATTAATTAATTTCATATGCCATAGTGTATTTGAACACATAGATACAAATAATCTATGAAAATGTCCAAATGATCCTACCTTGTCCCCAAGAAGCTTATACAGCTTCTATAGTAATAAAATTTAGTGAAGACAAGACTATGAAGAATGCACCTATTACTCTCCACTTTTTACCCAGTTACATTTACTACATTCTGCTCCACTACTGATAAAAAATCACATCTAATAAAATTGTCTGTATGTTATTAGCAAAAACTTAGTCTTCTTTGATAGCAAAGTAGTTCTATTATATTGATTGTTCAGTCTACTAATGGAGGGTTTTCAAATTTTAACTCTCTTTTCTGACATCCAAATAATCAAACAATTTGTTAATTACTCTCTTTCTACACTCTATCCAAACACACACACACACACACACACACACACACACACACACACACACACACACACACACAACAGCATCCACAAAAAAGAGGCTACAAAAGGAAATTCTTTGTTTGGAACTCCTGTCATTCTATTTTACTTGCAAAGACAGAATCCAGGTAAATAGAGGTGTCAACATCTAAGAAAATTTAGGTAATAAATAAGATGATACTTTTTTCATGAAATAATTTGGAATTATGTGAGATTTCTAAAGATAAAGGATGTTAGGGAAAAAAATAGTAAGTAATTAGTATTTCTTACTATGGGTCCTGACAGGGCTTTCTCCTATGATAAAATATAAAGCAGAGGTCACATACTTAGGTTTGATGCAACTAGGTATCTACTCAGGGAAAGACGTAATCATTAGATAGCTTAGTACTACCTGAAGTTAAACAGAACTTAGAGCTTCAATGGTTTTCAATGGACAGGAAATTTTTCATGGAAGTGAAGGGCTTGACCTGCATTTTCAAATGTCTAAGAAAAGCAAAGAAGTGGAAAAAGCCTGTCCTGGCAAAGGGTGAATCATAAACAAAGAGTGGGGAAGAGGTGATGAAGAAAATGCAGGGCAGGAGAGGTAGGGCCTGGAGGAGCTAGAACCACGAGAGAGAGAGAGAGAGAGAGAGAGAGAGAGAGAGAGAGAGAGAGAGCTTATACTCTTCAGAGAGGACAAAGTTATGTGTCAAGGCTGCCTGCTTATCTGTCTCACTGTTGGAACTGGAAGGTTCTCACTTAAGTCGACAGATTTCCGTATTTTTCCAAATATCTTCTTTGACTGAATAGACTACTTACAAGAAGTCTGCTATTGACAATCACTCACTGAAGAAGGTAAGATAAACAAAACAAAACTCTAAATAATTTATTCTTCATTTTGAAATAGATTTTTTTTTCAAAAATTCAGAAGCTACAAGAAAAATGCAAACAAAAGCACTCAATTTCTTCTGCCTCTGCACTAGAAGGACTGTGGCCATGCTAGATAAGACTGGAATGAGCTTGTCCAGTGTGCTAACTATGGAAATCACAGACGTCAATAGTTCTGAGAATTTGAAGCCTCAAGACTAGCTGGATTGCCATCTGTGGCATCTGTGGAGTGTGAGTCAATTTTTGAGAATCCCATATAGTAACTGCTAGCACATCTTTTACCCTTGAGGGGAATCAGAGGTAGACTCATTTACATATTTCTAAAGGCCAGCATCAATGTGCCTATTCAAAGTATAGCCACCTTGTCTCCACTGAGACAACAGATTTAACATCTGCCTCCATAATTCAGTAATAGCCCCCTGTTCCCCCAAAGGCATGAAGCAAAGAAATAATCCCTACTGTGCATACCATTTTGGACTGACCCGGGGACAAATAACTTTGCTCTGTTTTAGTCTTTATGTAATGAGTATGACTTCTCTGTCTTGTGTGAGCCTGATAAAGCCAGTGCACAGGAAGAACTGATGGTGGTGGTTATTGTCCCATCTGCCCTCTCACAGTTAGGCTTCTATTTCCCCTCTTTTGTCAAGGGAGGGTCTAACTCTAGTTCAGGCTGACCTGGAATTCACTATGTATTTTCAGACTGGCCTAGAATTCACAGTGATACTGTGATACACCCCCACACCAGCCTCCATTTTCCATTTCCCTTCACAGGAGAGCCTTTCTTGATCTGTAATAGTGATGCTAGGTTCTAGAAGGACTTTTGCAAAAGTTGAATCAAAGGAGGAGATAAATGCAATTTTCTGCAAAATATCTATCTGTTGAAACCAGGACTTCCACCCACAGAGTCCTTTGACAGGGGAATTCTTGCTGCCATACCATTCTGCACATACTATTACATGGCATGTACCTCATGCATCATCCAGGGCCTAGAACAACTTCAACCTGATCCACATGGAATCACACACACTGAGAGAAGTGAATGTGAACTCACCTCTGCTGTTATTGAACCTGTCTTTCAACTCTCTTCCTAGAAGTGTCAAAATTAATAAGGTATGTTGCTTTTATGGGTATTTAAGAACTATTTCCTGGACTATGAAAAAGGTAGAATTAAACAGGTATCAATATGAGCAACTCTAAGCTGCAATGACCAAAACCTCAGCTGTAGCTTCCCATTCTTTCTATAGCATCACATCCATTCCAACGCTATTGTCTTATGAAAGGAACACCAAAGTAAAGTCTGTGAATCAGACTAAAGAGCAAGTTTTATGTGCAAATTTGAACTGGATTAGAGAATGTCTTTTCTTTTCTGTAGATGCTGGCGGCTGGTACGCAGCTGAGATAGGGAGTCAGGCATGTATTGACTCCCCGCTCATTTAGGAGCTGGGCAGACAGAACTGCCACTGTCAGCAGAACGCTGAAGCAGCTGCCTATCAAGCTACAGCCTGGAGCAAATCTTCCCGGTGCCTCCCCAGGGCACCGACCAGTCGCCCACCCAGCCGGTGCCCCAGCAGCCTGCTGGGACCATGGGGAGATGCCATGGCTCAGCTCCGCCCAGCCCCAACTCCCTGTAGCACTCCTGTCTCCACCCTGCCTGCGTTGCCAGGACCAGAAGTGGCTCCACTCTGCCTGCCTGGCCAGCAAAAGCCCCAGGAAGACTTCAAGACCAGCTACCCATTTCTTTTTTTTTAAAACTACAACCTAGAACTGTCACCTATTGTCCAGCACCGCTGGGGTGAGAGCACAGGGTTCACTGTGGCTTTCCAGGGAGTCTGGACTTTTAGGATCAAGGGAGGAGTGTGAGAAGCACATATAAGGTCTCAGCAGTGAGCCATCGGAGCTTCAGCCTGTCTCAACTCTTAGTTAACCCTTTATGTCCTCCGTGTCCCTTAGCAAGGCCCCACATCTCCCCCCTTTGTTTTTACAATGGAGCAGTGGCATACTATATTAAGAATATTTGTTGATTGATAAGCAGGATGAGGCAGGGGGTTATGTGCAGTGGGGTACCTATAGCAAGGAGGGAACCAAGGAGTGGGGGGAAGCAGGAAGTCAAAGGAATGGAGAGCCAAGGGGTGGGGGCATAGGGAACATATAACACTCATTGACATAAAACAACATTTTTTTCCAAGTCCATATCCCCCAGGTTCAGCACTGATGAGATCCAGTGTCCTCTGGTTTTGGAGCACTGTTTCAGCAAGAGAAGTCAATCATCTCTGGAGGGATTTAAGTTTCTGGTGGCTGACATGTCTGAAGTTTCCTAGGAGGTAGTGGGACTGGGCAGGGGGCAGCTCCTGGGATCCCGAGGCTTTTATAGGGAGAGTTAAACCAACCAGGACACCAACCAGGAGGGATGAAAACTTTTCTGTTGTCAAGGGCTGAGCTGGAAGGCTGCTTCATTTTCTGCATGGAGATATGCCTGTGGTATGATCATAGCTGGGGAGCAGTAAGTGGGGCTGGGGGTGTTTATGTAGGGTGCAGTTATCATTCCCCACCAGGAGAGGGCCTGGTGAGAGCAGGGGAGGGATTTGGTCCACAGAGTGTGAATTCCATCTTCTCTGACTGCCTTTCTCAATTCTTTTTTAAGTCATTGGCCTGATACAGATATCACTGAGACGGTTGCGCTCTAGTGGGCTGAACATTTACAGGAAAAGCCAAAATAGGTTCAGCGTTCTCCACTTTATTAGTCCAATTTTGATCTCAAAATTTCACATAGCTACTGCAAAATTGTTAGTGGCTCCGGGAGAGCAAGGGAGGTTTCGCATAGCTGTTTTGAAATTGCCAGTGGCTCTGTGAGAGCGGGGGAGGGGACCCGTTTGATTTTTGGTGCCTCAGTCACCATTGGAGTGTATGGTGGCAAGGGTAGAGGCAAAGATGGATAAATGGACTTGGGTACCGAGGAGTTAACAGCGCTTTTGTCCAAAAGGCTTTATGGCATGTCTGAGGGGCAAGACTGTGGCCACTGCCAAGAAGGTTTTGGCTTAGCTGAGATAAGCAGTGGCACAGTTTATGATGTAGGAGTTAGAGCGGGCACATACAATTTTTGCCTCATTTCTTCTACAGCCCTTTTTAGGAATTTAATATGTGTCATTAGGTGATCCTCAGAGCCTTTTTCATCAGAACTAGTATTATTTTGTACTTTAGGATCAGTTTTTGTTTCAGAAGGACTTAAGCATTGTCTGATTGCTGCTAATATCAGAAGAAAGGGAGAGGAAGGGGGCTTTCCTTCCTGGATTTCTCTGTTTTTAGCTAGGTATGCTATATGGGACCATACTTCTGTATCATAGGGGTTGCTTGAATTTACCCAAGGGGTGATAATAAGGGCTTCTTCCCAGAAGAAGCAGCCTCTTTCTTGGAAAGGTTAAGTACCCGTGACCTTAATCCCTTCATCGGAGAGTCTTTCTGATGGGATGTGAAATTTCCTATGATAGAAAAGATGTGGAAACGCCAAAACCAGAGGGCAAAGTTCCCTTATTGGCCAGCAATAAGAGGGATTACCCAAAGTCTCAGGTGTAAGCCTGTCCACAAACTTCAGTATCCGGTGGCCAACACTATGGTATTTATGTGGCCAATGCATAGCCAGGGTTGAATCAAGATAGAGATTAAGATAGAGTGGTCACTGCCAACACCTGGAGGCAGTCGGGGTCAATTTGTCCAGCTAAGAGCCTTCCTTCTCTGCTGAAGAGTTGCCTCAGCCAAGAGATCTTAGTTGCTTCTTAGCCTTAGAAAAGTCCATCGTGATGGCATGGACCAAAAATAAAAGCCCCACAAGAGAAAAGACCAAGAACGTTTTATTTGTAAGCTATATTCCAGTGAGGAATGAATGTGGAAATGGAGCTAAGGAGAAATCAAAAGACATACAGCAACACTACTGCTTAGTGTTTACCCATTATCCGAGTTTTTCATTGAAAACAAGGTCAACAACAAAAGAACATCTGAGAAAATATTTCACTGAAACTTATTGGAAATACAAGTGAAAAGGTCTTGATAATACATACTTGTATAGCAGCAGCAGTTATGAAGATCAGTTTGTTCCTCCCCCTCGCCTCTTGATCCCTTGCTCCATCTTTCTCTGCCCTGGTCTTGCCCTGAAATGTTGACCTTGAGGATTGCATCACCCAGACTTCTTGCACTGGGCTGGATTTGCTGATGGTGTGAAAGGCTGAAAAAGAATGAGACCAGGCTATTCCTCCTACCTCTTCCCTGTAGGGGACAGTTGTGATCGCCTACACAGCTCCACCTGTATCCCAGTCTGGTGCACTTAGACTCTGGTGTCTCTATTTCCTCATCACTACCTGCACAGCTAGGCTTGAGAAGACCCTCCCATTAGTGAGGTTGCTACACATTCTTTGTTTGCTCAAGACTCTGAAAGTAGCTGGGCGTAGTGGCACATGCCTTTAGTCCCAGCACTTGGGAGGCAGAGGTAGGAGGACTGCTGTGAGTTTGAGGCCAGCCTAAAACTACATAGTGAATTCCAAGTCATCCAGGACTAGAGTGACAGGCTACCTTGGGGAAAAATGAAGAAACAAACCTCTGAAAGTAGTCATCAATTTGTAGTTTCTATTTGAAACATCTGGGCATCTTGACATAAGGTTGGCTGATTGATAAACCATCAGAGTGCTAGAGAATGAAGGTCTTGGGAAGTGCAGTCTAAGATCTTCATCTGAACACCAAGGAACCCCAGTTCTGAGGGGTGACGTGACCTGACCTAGACACCATCCTCCCATAGACCAAATGGCAGATATAGTTTTCATTCTTTTCCACAGCATAGTATCAGTTCCAGGGCTTCTGTTTATAAAACTGTGAGCAAAATTAAGATGCTAATCAGGTTGGAGTACAAATTTCATATGTAAATTAACTTTGTATTTTCTACTTTGACAGAGAAGGACTGTGATATATATGTATGTATATGATGCTCACTCATGACGCAGGTTTTGTTATCACATGGTTTTTCCTCTGTTGATGTATTCAGTCTATTAAAATGGCTCAAATACCTAAGTTATCAAATATTCTAATTTAGCAACATATGGAATAAAATGCTTTAAAATTCAATGGGGTGCCCTTTGAAAGGAAGATAAGGAAGCACCTATCTTCGGATGGACTAAGGTGTGTGCGTGGAGTCTGAGAGCTGAGTTCAAGCCCAGCTGCATCCCTGACTCCAGCTCTTCCTTCTTTGTTCTCTGGTATCAGTTCCTCTGAGTCCAAGCAAAGTGTGGCTGTGAATACATTCTTATTCTCTCCTCTACCTCCATCATTGCAATCAATCCACAAAACAGAAAATGAATCCCAAAACCTCACCTCTAGTACTATCATTTACAATGTACATACCAAAATTTTCAAAGAAAATTTGACATTTTTATTTTGATTTACAAGATAAAGAATAATTTACTGCTACTTTCCCACCAGTGCTGGAATTGATGAGAAATACAATAATGACAACAGATTTCCATTCCCTCTTAGCACTTTTTATAGTTGAAGAAAAGTAGTACATTTTAAAAATATTTCTTTTGGTTTTTTGAGGTAGGGTCTTGCTCTAGTCCAAGCTGACCTGGAATGCACTATGCAATCTCAGGGTGGTCTCAGTCTCACAGAGATTCTCCTACCTCAGTCTCCTGAGTGCTGGGATTAAAGGCATGCATCACCATGCCTGGCTCATAATTTTATATTTACAAATCACATTCCTCTCTTGTCAATAATATCAGTATGATTCTAACATATCCTCAAGATTTTACTTCTTCCATGTGGAACATAACTTATTTCCACTCACACATTATAAAATTCACTAAGCAAACCTCCTGAACATGGTAAAATTCTAACTTCTCATTTGATATATTTATCAATATATATATGTAAATTTATTGTGTACTTTAAAAAATGAAGATACTACAAATTGGTAATCTAGTCATCGAGTTATTCCCTTATGTCCCCTCTTTCCACCCCTATTCCCCTGGTGGATGACCGGGAGTCACTATGGGGTCATGATTGCCTCAGTCAGTTTCTTTTGGGAGGACAATGCTTCACAGTATCCCTTCTCACCCTGTGACTCTTACATTCTTTCTGGCCACTCTTCCCCAGCGTTCCCTGAGCTCTGGAGGACATATTAGAAGTTGGCTTTGGTGTTGAGCTCTCATCAGCCTCTTATTTCCTGCATTGATGAGTTTTGAATATCTTCAGTGTCTATCACCATCTCCTTAGAGAAGGTTCTCTAGCTGTGACAGCAACTCATATTTAATCTGCCACTTAGATTTGGAGATCTCATGGGCCTCCCTGACCAACAACCTACTCTGTGTGGGCGAGGGTAACCTAATTCTGGCATTTGGATTTATCTGCAACAACCTAGAATTATAGGGTAAAGCTTTCTCCTCCTCAGCAGAGTGTTTCTGTTCCCTCCCCCATCTCTGAGATGAAGAAGTAGGTTTCTAAGTACTAATTCCTGTGATCTTTGATTTTCTGCATTCCCTGTTCCCTCCTTCCATTATGCCTGTTCCTCCCAGATCCTCCCACCTCTGCATTTCTTATATTTTCAAGTCATTGACTACTTCAGAACCCTTTCAAGGTTAACTAGAATTTTAGGGGCTCTCAAGCTATCATCCATGTATTCAGAGTTAAATGTTCTTTCTTTAAGCATGCAAATCAAACACCTTAATAATCCAATTTTTGTCCTTCCATGCCCCAGTGATCTTTTTAAATAAGTGATATTTTAGTATGAAAATAAGGCTTGAGGCCTAGTTTTATTACTGCCTACCTATATGAGCTTTGCTAAGTTATTTTATTACTTGCATGTGTCTAAGATTTCTCACCTGTAAATCAGGGTGAGCATCTTTTTTTATTGAGAAATATAACTACACAGTCTATGGAAAATGCTCTAAATACAGAAAAGAACTTTTCTATGTTGGTTACTATTTTGCTGGTTCCTCCAAACATAATACTTGAGCAAGTGGGTTCTCCATGAATGTTTGAACAATGAATAGCTATTTGATGAACCTGTTTTTTCAAGTCCTCTGTTATAATTTTGATCTTCACCACAAGACCGCATCATGCCTACTGCTCTAGATCTACTTGGAAATGTAGTTCAGCATCTCAGTCACCTCTGGGAAAAGAACACTGTATTTTGAAATATACTACTACAAGTCCACCAATGTTGATATTAAAGAAACTGTTGTGGATTCTTTAAGCTGACAACTAAGAATAATAAAAATCAATAAATTCTTTAAAAATGAGTATGGAAAAAAGCCTATACCATTAGAACTATTATCTCATAAAAAATAAAATTCCTCAAAGTAAAAACAAAGAATAATCAATTTTCTGTCATGAAAATGACTCTAAGAGACACTCTTATACTCCTCTGGGTTCACAGTTTGGTGGATGCCATGTAAAATAACTTCAAAATATTGATTCTAAAGCAACCAAAGTTTATATCTTACTCATGATCTCTTCCTTATAAGCAGTTCTGCCTCTTGAAATTAATCATAGTCTCAGGCTGACAGAGCATTGCAAAAATTCCCCACTCAAGTCTCATGATCATATAGTTCTGAAAAAAACCCATATCAGTATCAGTATTTCTGCCCAGAAGTCACATGCATTTCCTCTGCCCAAAATGGTGCTGGTCATGTGGCCAACCACACACATGGCCCAGGAAGTGCAATCCTACCATTCTAGTATGGAGAGTGCCAGAAATAGTTGACAAGCTTCACTGAAAGCTACGCTGGCCTGTGCATAAGCTGTGATTGTTTTATAAAACCTCATCCTATGCTTGGTTCAATCAACCATTGAGAAATATTTTTCCAAACCAATCAAAAACCTTCTCTGTGCTTAATCAGAGAATAAAGAAATAAAATTGGTGTGAGAGATAGTTCAGGAAAAATAGGGCAAAATGAGGGAGAAGAGAGATGACAGAAAATCATGAAAACTTGGAAAAGTAGGAAGTTAAGGAAGAAGCAAATCAAAGAAAAAATATACAGCCAGTCAAAGGGCCCAGGTAGCCACAACATGTTTAGAGATTTCATTTTTTTGTGGCAATTTCCATAATCATCAGAGTTTTCTAAGAGCTTTTCTGCTTACTGTTCCTAATCAAATAATAATAGCAAGAGAAATTAATATTCGTGTATTTAACCATTTTCAAAGTGTTTTCATTGACATCATCTGGCATCCTGATTACTGCCATTATGCAAGCACCAAGCACGCAACCATGAGAAGTGGAGTGAGAAACCACTTATTGATCATTTCCTGTGACAGCAGGGCATGGGACAGGGGTCTCAGATGGCAGAACGAAGTAATGAAAAAAAATAGAGGAGAGGGGAAATGGTTCTAAGAAAGGATCCAAGAAGGAGAAAGGCCAACCACCCACAGTTTTGAAGTTACAAACCACCAGAAGGGTTTGTACAGAAAGGTTTGAACATTGCGCTGGGTCCTTGTCTGTGTCTTCTTGCACTTTTGATAGCAGTTTGAATTATTTTAAAGTCCCAATAATAATCAGAATAAATAGGTAAGAGGGTAAGGTATGATTCAATTTATTTCCAGGACTAATTCAGAGCCCAGAGTATCAGAAAGAAAGCCACCTCTGCCAGCACCCTGCTGGGAAAGTCCTGACAGCCAAGATGTTGCAGAAAGACATCAATGTGCAGTCTTGGCTAATGCCAGGGCAACAGATGGCACCTGCTGGACATATCAACCTGAGAGCCTGGGGCACCTGTATGTCAGGGAGAGCCTGGCCATAGATGATAGAAGGTATGCAACCCCCTGGTACATGCTTTCTAAATCTGTACTTTATCTCTTTCCTTTTCCTAAAAAGGAAGGAAGAAAGGAAGGAAGGAAGGGAGGAAGGAAGAGAAAGTAAGAAAAAAAGAAAAGAAAAAAGAAAGAAAAAAAGAAAAAAAAAGAACTGCAATTTTTGACTTTGCTCACAGTGTATTTGAAATAAACTATTAGTTTGGAGATAACGATTTCATTTCTTTGTGTTAAGAAAACTTCCTGGGAAGTTGTTATCTGCTATTCCCTTGACAAACTTCCTGAAAGCCAATTGTTTGATGAGGTTTTAAAAGCTAGAAAGCTAATTATGATTTTATGGGTCCATTAACCTCATGGCACTGTGGATGTGTTCTCACAGAGCTCATGGAGGGGAAGGAGAGGTTGTAAGGGTACTTCTGAGAGTGTCGATCAGGGAAAATCTCTTGTTAAAAATTCAGCTTGGGCACCTGGGATCTGGCACTATACAGGAAGGGGTTTCCTGCTGGAGCTTGCCTCCAAACTCCACCCCTTCAGCGCCTGCTGGGGTCTTACCTCCTGTTAGCAAAGCCAGCCCTAGATGTGTATAGTTGTCAGAGAATCACACTCCCCCACCCGCCCACCTAGGGCATCCCCCACAGGGCCTCCATATGTTGTTTGTTCCAGGAAAGGATCTCTGCCTCCAACCGTGGAGAAAATTCACCGAAGACTCAGCAGTCAAGTGTTCAAGAAGCAGGTGAATTTGAGAGTGAGGATTTTCAAATTCTTTGCTCACTTTACCTTAGGGTGCATCTGAAAAGGAGCAGGTAGGTGGGCATCTAAAATGCCATCATTATATTCTGGCTAGCTGCCTCGGTCTATGAGGTAATGTAGAATGGAAAAGTGTTTCCTCAGTCACAGTACTCTATGATAAATTTATATGAGTCTTGAACCTGAAGAAGGCTGTACTTGAATTGGTGTCACAACATGTACACACACACACACACACACACACACACACACACACACACACAATCATAGAACTATTAGCTCATAAAATGTAAAATTCCTCGTGTGTGTGTGCGTGCGTGTGTGTGTGTGTGTGTGTGTGTGTGTGTGTGTGTGTGTGTGTAGTAAATGCACACATATACACGGGTGACAGTGAATACATTGGGAATTTCTACTTAAAGGATGGTTTTAGAACTGGAACAAGGGCATCGCCTGAAGCCTGTCGTAAATACGGAACCTCAGAGCTGTTCCAGGTTCCCTGGCTGCGAATCTATATTTTAGAAACATTCCCACATACTTTATATACACATAAAGGTCGGAGAAACCATACTCTAAGGCACATTTATATTATTTGGAATGTATTGGGAAGGATTTGAAATGAGAAGGTAGGCTCAAATGCATGGTGAGAGTGACAGTATAAATAGAGGCACAGATAAATTCACCAAATGAAGGAAAAAAAGGGAAGTAAAAAAGGAACAGCATAAATAGGGCCTCGGGTCACCCCCAGCCATTCTGAGAGACAGCATTTCCTATGGTAGTAGCAAAGAAATTTTCAAAATTTACTGCTGCAATCCCAATTTAAGTAGCATGCATTTATGCAGTAGGTACTATGGGCAATGAGCACCATCCAATTATTAAGTAGTCTGTCCCTCATAAAGAGCATAGGAGGAGATGGTAGAATGAACCCCACTTTACAGAAGAACAAACTGAAACACAAGAAGTTTCAGTAATGTGCCCTCAGCTACAGAGCCAGCAAAGAGCCAAACTGAATTCAAGCCACTGAAGTCTGATTAAGTCTGGTTCTGAAAAATAAAATCAGTTACTTCCAAAATGACAGAGGGAAGGGAAACCTGAATCCAGGCATTCCAAAGGCATCCCATGTCTAGAGTTCTTTGTCATATTTTTAGAGATTAATGCCACTTTTGCATTAAATTGATTGCAATATATGAATGATCCCTTCATTTACCTTCCATCAGGAAACTGATGCTTCCAGACATTTGTTTCAAGTCACAGCTATAGTACTGATGACCTTGCATGAGAAGCACAGCACATCACCTTTCCAGTGTCCATTCATGGTCCAGGACCACCAAGCATGGAAGTGGGAGATCACTAACACAGCGCCCTGAGGGCTCTCCTGACTAGAGCAAAGTCTGCCAAACCACAACTCCAGTTCAAAATCTTGTTAACAAGACAGTCTGAAATAAATGAGCTCTGTTAGGTCATAATTAAGTTAGGATGCAGTTAGTTGAAGTTTAGTGAAGCTGCTCCTCTTCTGAGGAAGCATGTTCAGGAAATTCTTAGTGGGTACATTGGGTTTTTTACCCAAAGAATGAACTGTTATTTCAACTTGCAGTATTCTAGCAAATCCTTCTTAATATTCACTATTTAAAAAAACTACATTTGGACATTATAGACTCTTATTTGGATAGCATATAACATTTCAACCACAATTAATCCAGTTATTAAGAAATAGTTAAATATTTGATCTGTATCTGAAACACACACACACATATACACACACACATAATAATGGCCATTATCAGTTTTCACACAACTGTATGTATAATTGTTTTCAAATAGCACCTATTCATGCCCACGCCCTGGTTACATGCAAGCATAATGAAACAGTTCGGTTTGGAAGTAGGCGCTCCAATGTAAATACTAACGTAGACAAATGCATTAATAAAAAAAAATAAAAAATAAAATAAAATAAAATAAATAAAAAACAGTTCTTACCCAATATCAGGGGGGTGGCGGGGGTGGGGCGGGTAGGTTCAGCTACGGTAGGGTCTCCTATAGACTCCTCAGCTGCTGATTGGTTAAGGCAGGGAAGCTGGTTCAGTCTTCCTAGGAGAGGGGCTCTGGGCCGAAGTGCCTTGTCACATAAGTTCCCTCTGGGGCCAAAGGAACAGGATGACAGAGTAGGAAGTAACATATTTAAAAAGGTCCAGGAATGGAGAGATGACTCAGCAGTTAAGGCACTTGCCTGGAAAGCCTACCAACCTGGGTTCGATTCCCCAGTGTCCACTTGGAGCCAGGTGCACAAAAAGGTGCATGCATTTGCAGTTGCATTTGCAGTGGCTGGGGGCCCTGTTGTGCCTATTCTCTCTGTCTCTCTACTTGCAAATAAATAATATTTTAAAAAAATACTGGATAAATTCATTTCTATCCGTTCGAAGCATTTGGCTTCATAAATGTTAAAAGTAGGATCTCAGGCTGGAGAGGCAACTAAATTGGTAAAGAGGAACTTGGTTTGGGTTCCCAGTACCCATGTATATTTGGGTATGGAAGTGCCTTATAGCATAAACCAAATATCCTTAATATCCTTGAAGATACAGCTTTTTGCTTTAACAAAAAAGTCTGTAATTTAGGTTTTATATACTCATTTCAAGAGGTGTACAAATTTCAAAAACAGTGAAATTTCATTCAAGGGGACCAGTAAGAGTCAAGCAGGTCATCCCACTGAAGGAATCCAGGCCACTCCTCAGCCCTACCAATACTGGCATGGCTGCCTCCTCTCTACCTGGCCTGGGGTGGAGTTGTGCTGTGGGTGATCCCCCCGCCCTTCTTTCTGTGTCTCATTTCTGCCACCCTGCACACTGGATAATCCAATTTGCATAATAATTTTTTTAATGGCAGAAACCACATCAACCATCAACCTTGACACAGAACAGGTACTTATTGTCAAGGACATGACTCCCTGGAGGGATAACTTGGGAGAGGTCTTTTTTTTTTTTTTGTAGCAATGAAACTGTTCTGTCCTCTGGAAGTAGTGATGATAGGGAATCTGCATGTGTGCTAAAATCCATACAGCTTTGTTCCAAAAGAAAATTTCCAAAAGAAATCAATTCTATCACATTATTTAACATTACTGGTTTTGCCAGGGTTGACCAGAAAAAAAGAAGCCATGGAAGCTATATAGAGATTTTATATGAGGAAATGTCTCATGGTGATGGGGGCTGGCAAGTGCCAATCTGAAGTGTGTGCCAGGAGCCCAGAGACCCAGAGGTTCAGGTGAAGTCCTAAATCATATGGCTGGAGATTTTCCTCTTCCTTGAGCAATGGGCTACATGGTCCTTTTGCTCTATTTAGGCTGCACCTGATTGAGGTTCACATCAAGGGAGGCAACATGCTTACCCAGAGTTCAGAAATTTAAATGTTAGTCTCATCCCAAAATTCTCCCCAAGGTGATACAAACAAATCAGTCTTCATAATTGTGTATGCCATATATTTTGGGTATATGTCTATAGTGGAGAAAAAAAAATTTCAAATAGATTCAGTATTATGTTGCTATACTCATTTAAAAATATTTAGTTTTAAATCATTTGCTTAAGTAAATCTCAAGTCTCTTTCATTATATGTGGTTCTCACTAAATGTGGTATTGTGTGAATTGAAATTGTACATATCAGAGTAGAGCAAAGTGATATTTTTGCTGTGGAGATTTCAGTTCACATGGTGCATGGAAGAGGAGACGTGCTCCTCACCTTAGACCTCGGCAGCTCCAGGTGCAAATGGAAACAGGTGTGTGTACGAGCAGCTGCAACCCCACACACTGCTTGCTCCCAGTGCTGGGATCCAAAAGGGAAAAGCACTCTTTGTAAATTTCTAAACAGGGGAAAGAACAATCTGTCATTTTATGTGTTTTCATTCTTTGAAAACTGACTATGCACTAAAATGTAGAAAATTTAAAATTACATATATAGAGATATACATGTATATAATAAAATTATATACAATATATAAGAACACATATCTCTAGGGTCCTCCAGAGAAACAAATCCATATCCATAAGAGCTCTAAAGATATTTATGATGAGGAGAGGCTAATGGTGATGAAGGCTTCCTGTATCCCTGTGTACTAATGTCAGTATAACCCTCCTGTGGTCCAACACACAAAAATGCAAACTTAAATGCTTCTAAGGAAGGATGACTTCCAAGAAAATCACCTCTTACAACTTTAAGAGCTCATCATAAAAATGCCTAATCGATATTATGAGTACAGTTCTGGAGGCCGGATTTTCTTTCCCGGGGAATGGACGAAGCAATCATCTTAAAGCTTAAGAAACACTGACATCCATTTATCAGGTTAAAATTGTTCATAAAATCTTCATCCCTTCTCAATGTCTTTATATATATATATATATATATGCAGAAGATGCTGATAAAATTGAAATATAGGCTTAGTAAACTTGTTGAAAGAAAAGCATTGTTGGTATAATTCCAAAAATGACTTTAGAAAAGTGGTAAATACTTTACTCAAAAAACTATATATTTTCTTTAGTTTGTAGTTTAATTCTCTCATTGTTACTTTTTTGGCATGTGGTGTGGTGGTGTGTGTGTATGCATGTGTGTTCAGATGCGCATGCATCATGTGTAAGCTTGCAGAGGCCAGGGGAGAACATTGGATACCCTTCTTTATGGCTCTTGGTATTGTTCCATGACCAAGAGTCTCTTACTAAACTCAGAACTGCTACTTTTTTCCCAGTCTGACAGTGAGCCTCAAAACTTCCTTCTCTACAAGACAGAGGTTCTATATGTGTGTGGCCATACTTGGTGGGTGCTGGGGATCGAACCCAGGTCCTCATGCTTCTACAGCAATTACTCTTCTCCGCTGAATCATCTCCTCAGCCGCTTTTCATTGCTGCTTTACATGGAAACTAGCTCCTGCAAGCCCTGTTGTCATGGTAACAGGATAAGGAGACTCCTCAGAAGAGGCTATTGTTTTCACTGTAGACCATACCAGAAACTTTGAAGTCATGCATTTAATGAAGATGTGCTGCGCAATTTAGCTTGTGGGTAATCGATTTGTTGCTTTGTTTATTCAAATAATTTTATAAATTAAATGTTCATAGTGTGGTTGTGATCCATGCAAATGTCCTGGAATCTACTCAAAAGAACCATTTTACTACTTCAATTATGCTTTCAATAATAATAATTTTGATCATTCAATTAGTGAAGACAGTAGGGTCCTTGGTTATAAAATATACTGTCATTATTTCTTGAATATAAAATAAAAATAAAGGGATGTGCTTCTCAAATGACTGTTTATCACTTGGTAATTACAGAGCTTTTGCAGCTAGTCTCTGTATTTTAAGAACCCCTACTTTTTTCTCAAGATCCAGCAGTTCTTTGTTTTAATTTATTTTCCTCTTAAATACCTCCTGCTATTTACGCAATAATTCCCTCTAAATCAATTGTTAGCAGCAGTTAATGACTGGTTCGTTAATTAATAGCTCAAAGCAAAGCTAAGGGTGTTCTCCATTCCAAGGAGCCACCAGATTCTGAGTGAGGTATTATTGCTCTGGTACCCTCTAATTAGTGGCTACTCACAGCATTGTTGGCACAGGTTGTTTTAACTACAAAGATGAACTGAAGGGGAAATAGGCTACAGCATTATAAAATCAATCATAATAATATACATATTTTAAAATTGTTTGCATGTCCAGATGATCTTGTTTTTATAGGTTATGTCAGTGGTAGAATGTCAGAGTCTGCTGTTTCATAAACTTGTAACTATAGCATTTTGTCTCCTCAGCCCTCCAGGGCTCTAAGCCTCACAGCACTGTGAATCTTTTCCAAACTTGAGCTCTGCAGTCACTGACAGCAAAAGAAGTCTGCCACATAAATATATGGTTTACTTAGTAGCACCATCGAAGTCTTTTGTTTAGCTACAGGAGAGGCCATATCTTTGGTCCACCTTGTTTCATGTGATTACAGGGAAGGAATTCAGCAATGTGCTGCTAATGAGTCTAATAATCAACTAGAATTTAAGATAAGACAGGTATTCTTCAAGGAAGAATACAGAAGGCCTATGGATGCTATCCTGCTATGATAGCATGGAATTTTGCCTTTTCTTTAAATATTGTTTACAAATAGGTTGCAGGAAAAACACAAGCATAGATTCTGCAGTTCACTAAAGTTACTACCATTTTTCTACCCCCTCCTTTCAGTCACCAAGTCCTTGAGATGGCACTGGTTATATCATTGATCTCTCCATCTATTTACCAAGCACTGAGGTAGGAGGTGTCATGGTGAAGTTTTGTTGTCAACTTGACCTTTCAAGTAATTGTGGGTGGGTCTCTGAGGGTGTTTACAGAAAGGCAGCCTCTCAGTAGGGGGCAAGATGTAAGGAAGCTCAAAGGGGCTAGAAGTAAATATCCTTTCCTGTGTGGGCAATGCAGGAAGGAAATTCCAAAGACTCAGGAAGCCATTAAGTCTGTGGAAGGGTTGTAAGACCCCACCCTAAGGCTATATAAAGGGAAATAAATTCTCTCTTTGGTCCTCCTTCCTGTTCCCTGTTCTGTGTGCATGGTGTAGGTGATGGGTTTTCTCTGATTGGACCTGTGAAATAGAGCCAGCCTGTTTCGCTATTACAGAACTTAGCCCTCAATCGGTAGTTTCAATAAATACTTTCCTCCCCCAAATTGTGCCTGGTTTGAAGATTCATCCCAGCGGTGTGTGGCTGACTATGACAGGAGGGTAAATAATACTGTGAGGAATGATACAAATGTTAGTCAATATTTATCCTTCTACATTTCAGAACAAACTATTGTTGGGATAACTTTGAGATATTATCACAGAATAATAAATTAATTTCAGATCCCCAAATCAGAATGTTTACTGGCAACACAGAGCCATGATATCTCAGGGGTATATGGGAGAAGAAAAGTTGATGGAGCTAGTAATAAAAAGAAAAAATACAGACATTCATGAATAGGTGACACTAAAGGAGGAAAGAGACGGAAGATACATAAACACTAGAACAAGAACAGATAAGACTATGTTATCAAAGGTAAAGGCAGTCAAGGCCATGTTCACATTGTACACTTCCTCTGTGAGGCCCACAGATAATGTTTTTACCTGAATCACAAAACAAATAAAACCAGGGCTCCTGTCCTGTCTTCTTTGACAGGGTTTGGTTTAGTGCTTTTGTCCACATACATTTCATTATCATTATGATTTCTAAAATCTCATGTTTCAATAAAACTGCCTCCAAATGACAGAATAAATAAAACATACACATTAAGATAGCAAATGTCAAACATGCTTCCTATCTACAGAGATGATTAAGAACTTAAAAGATTAAAAAACCCACAGAAATGATTTTTTGGCTAAGGTCATTTCTTGAGTGGATTACCATCCCATGAGATTATCTATAATGGGATAAGCTTTGGAATATGATGTTTTCATCAGAGATATAATAGATATTTTTTTTTATTGTACGTCCATTTGAACAGCCTTCTTAAACTTAGGGAAAGCAGATTTATAGCAATTTTCATAGTGGTTTATTTCCTAGTACTATCACTAAATGAAAAAAAATAATTTTTATGAGTATCTAATCTATTCTAAATTCCTGGGCTCAGCCCACTTAGTGCTAACAGTCAACCTGTCTAGTTGGTGTTATCAAATATATTTTCCTAGGACCCCAAAATTGAGGAGATGATTTGGTGATAATTTGGCCAAGTCACTTGACTGTAGGCAGTTAGCAGAACCTGAAGGCGAATACATATTCCTGCACTTTTATAACCAGTAACTGGCAATGACCTTTGAACCCCACATCAACCTCTAAATGAGAGTGTGTTACATCTGAGGATGTCATAATCATCTTTTGCATCTTTCACGCCATCTTTCTATCCTCAAGCCATGTTTGCTTCATGTTTTCCAAAATTTAATGTGCAATCATAAAATTATCTGGCTAAAATTAATGAGAACATAAGACCAATTGTGCCTTTTGTTGACTTTCCTCAGGTAAGATTTACACAGCTGATGCTCCAAAATTATTGCGTCTCAAAGTTCATTTTCATGGCTGAACCAAAGTCGCATAGGACATGGATCCCTGTGGTGGTGGTTTGAATCGGATTCCCATCCCCAAACTCATGTGTTCTAAATGTTCTAAACAATGGTAGAAATTTGGGAGGTAGAGTCTTGCTGGAGGAAGTGTGTCACAAGGGCAGACCTTGAGTTTTATTGCTTCCTGTTTGAGTGCGAGCTAGTCAGCTCCCTTTGCTGGTGCTGTTTTCCACCTGCTGTGGCAAGGAGGTGATATTCAACCTCTGTTCATTCCATGTTTTCCCTTGCCATCATGAAGCTTCTCCTACAGACTATAAGCAAAAAATAAACAAATAACCTTTCCTCCCATCAGCTGCTTTTGGTTGGGTACTTACTCATGTAATGAGCAGTTAATTGCCACAATCCCACACCATGGGATTTTTCAGGTTTGTTTGGTGATGTTGAACAGTATTTGTTGAGAATTAACAGTGGCATTACAAAACCTGTGAGGTGCTCCGCCTGGGAGTTCAGCTGAAGGAAGACTCAACAGTTCACCCAAAGCTTTTGAGATTGTATACAATGAAATCATGTGATATAACACAACCTTTGAAATTTATTTCTAAATTATTTTTGCAATAATTGTTAAAATTATTGCAGGTTTTGGATAATATTTCTTCTAAGTTGTTCAAATCAGAGAAGTACAAAAAACTGATGCATGCCCTCCTTTTATCAAATATAGTTTCCTTATTTAATTGATTTTTCTTTCATGTCTACAATCTAGAATTCTCTATGTTTTTTAAGGTAGACTACCATCTAAGCATGTCACAGCTATTAATTAGCTATGGATTGGAAATATATGCACATTGTTTATTCTATTAGTCCAGGACTACCTGTGGAGCATCACACACCAATATTTCAGTTAATCGGGCTATATTTACATTACATGAGAATGTAAGAGGAATAAGTCATGAACTATATATTTATTTTTCACACACTACTAAATCAACATATTTGGCTTTTCAATAACATTAATTATTCACACAGTTGGCAAATTTTCAAAATACTGCAGCAGTGGAAACTAATGACTTAAAAATAATTTTCACACATTTTCATATTTTCCATGAAAACTTTCTTTCAGTTCTCTAAGTGTTCATTTTATATTTCTTCAGAAAATGTTTAACCCTGGGCTGGAGAGATGGCTCAACGGTTAAGGCACTTGCCTCCAGTGCCTAAGGCCCTGGGTTCAATTCCCCAGGACCCACATAAGCCAGACCCACAAGGTGGTGGCCATTGTGTGTTCTCTCTCTCTCTTTCTCTCTCTCTCTCTCTGATTGAAAAATGAATAAATAAAATATTTTTAAAAAGTTAAAATGGAAAAGTATTTTAAAAAAAGAAAATATTTAACCCTACAAAACTGTATTTAAAGCATGTGTTCTAGATCTTTACATTATGACATTGAGAAGTCATTATCACAGGATGGTATTGAAAAGTAAAGGAAGTAACCTTGGGAGCAGCACTAAGCTTTTCAAATTCCAAATTTGTCAAAGAGAAAGTTCAGGGTAAGATCCAGCCTCTGGAAATAATGCCTAAGAAGTCAGGCTCCCACAGGAAGCAAGGATGACATTTTGGGGGAGGCTTCTGACTGGAGTAATGGCTTGCTTGTCCTAAGCTTTTGTCTTAAGAACAGTTTAGAGTAGAGAGAAATAAGTATAAGAAGTCTACTCTGGGTTAAGCTTGTGTCTACAAATGACTACCAGTGAGTGTAAGAAGAAAAAAAAAAACAGGCAAAATTCAGGGTAAACTACATCACAAGGTGGAAGTGTCCAGTTCCAGCTTCTGATTAGGGGGAAAATGAGAACCATTTCTTGAATTTTATATATCAGCAGAGAAAGAAAAATAAAGTCGCTTTATGCTGTTCTCACATGAAGAGAAACAATAGAGAGAGCCCAGACAAGCTAGTGAATCTCAGAGGACTCAGGCGGTGGTGCTCCGTAGGATATGCGGTCAGAGCCCGCACAACATATTCTACACAACTAAGGAAATGACATTCTGGAATGGTGCAATTTTAATTCTGCCTAGATAAAGGTGTCAGATATGCCTGCAGTGTATAACAGTCACTTTTGACTTTTGAGAAGCTCTGGGTTCTTGGAATGCGGTGAAGACATAGTAATACTTCTTTCTTCTGTCTGACTTTAAAACTTCAATATAGCCTGTCTTCATCTGCTTATCCTAGAACAAGAGTCCAGAGACCAAATTATTTTAAATATATATCAAGATTTTAAAAAAATTATTGTGGTCTGGAGAGATGACTTGATAGTTATGGCATTTGCTTGCAAAGCCTAACAACCCAGGTTTGATTCCCCAGTACCCCACATAGAGCCAGATACACAAGATGGTACATGCATCTGGAGTTTGTTTGCAGTGGCTAGAAGCCCTGGTGTGCACAATCTCTCTCTCTCTCTCTCTCTCTCTCTCTCTCTCTCTCTCTCTCTCTCTCTCTCTCTCTCTCTCAACTAAATAAGAAATATTTTAAAAAATACTTATTAAGTGAAAGATATTTTTTCTTCCTACCTAGACAAATAGCATTCAAATCTACCTGAAGAAACAGATTGAGCTTTTAAATTCAGACATGTCGCGGTTGCATGAATGGAAGGCAACACTCAGCGTCTGTGTCCTGGGCTGCAAAAGTATTTTCTAAATCGGTTCAAATTTGTGAACATGACTCCAAGAATATGGAGAACAGAATATGTTCTGCATGGAAAGAAAAGGAGTGTGCACATGCTTTAGAAAGAAATCCATCCATACTTACAAAGAGTAACTTTCTCCAAAGAGGCCCTGGTAAGAATCTGTTCATGCCTGAAATGAAATTGAGTTCATGAGACTTAATAAAGATTGAGATAATAGTGGGCATAACTGAATGATGACTTTGGGCTCTTACAAGTCATGTCATTGACACATGAAAGTGTTGTAGAGCATGCACTGTCACATGTTGGTATGGATATATAACTACCACTAATTTTTTTCCTTAAAAAGTTTTCTCTATGGAAAATTCTAAACCCAACTTTTGTTAGTGTGCATTTAAAGATCTTGCTCATTATTTTCCTTCATTTATTTTTTGACTCATTTATTCAGCATCTATTATTTAACAATTACGTTTTCAGGAATGAGATCTACATAAATGAAAAAGAAAATTTTGACTGCAAAGAATTTCTAATATTATTAAATCTAACCAGACTTAAATATTTAATAGTATGATCGAGTACTTTGAAAATTGCCTCAACATCTTCTCTAGAATAACAAAAATAGAGTTTCCAAGGATCCATCAAAAAGACTCAATCTAAAAAGAGTTGTGTTAAATTTTTACATGGGAGACAAACAGCCTCAAGCAGACCATCAACATCATTTGGGTCTGTAATGCTATTACATGGTTTTCCAAGCTCACTGTCCTTTCTGTGTAACTAATTTATATTGGAAGCTCAGTAGATAATATTTTCACGGTTGATTGTTATTTATTTTTCCATAAAACCTTAAGCTCTACACAGAATCAAAAGTCTCTAACCCTCTTCATAAGAAAAGTGTCTGGGATTAGAAACCTTGGAGGAATCCCAGACCTCTTTAAATGTTACTTCCTAGCTAGAAAATGGTCCAATTCTCTATTCTTTACCCTTTATGACTCCTATTGATGTTCAATAAATGTTGTGTACCAATAATAACTATGACGGTAATTAAAAAATCATAAATTCTTTTCAGATAAACTAGCTTGTCTCAACCTTGTTTATACCCTATGTCTCTTAGGAATTGTCTAGTATTTTTCCCCTACTGTTCTTGTCTTTTTTAATTACATCCTACTGACACGAGTCTCATAGCACCTTAAAGCAAGTGGAAGAAAAGTTTAAAGCTTTCTACACAAAAGAGCAGCAGGGTGCAGGTGCCTAGCAGTCAGTATAATAAATTCAGAGGAATAAGCTAAATGAGAGAATGGGAGAGAGAGAAAATACAGAAAGGGGAGGAAAAAGGGAATTAACTACTGTGATCCATTAACTACTTTATCCATGAAGTCAAGCATAAGTTTTCTTTCTTTTCTTACATCTCATTCTGTTGGGAACAGTTGGTACATTATAGTGATTTAGAATGATCTCATAAGGCTAGGGGAAGGGCATGGAAAGGTAGGCATATATGTCATTAACTGACATGGATGGAATATCACACACACACACACACACACACACAGAGAGAGAGAGAGAGAGAGAGAGAGAGAGAGAGAGAGAGTTTTGGACTAGAGGAAAAATACAAAGTTGTTTCTATACTTCCCTTTCTGTTCATGCAGTTGCTTGATAATCAGGTATTTTTGAAACCTGTGACTCTAGTGGCATTCTTTCGACAGATCTGGGATTTCAGGGTAATTCCCCCATTCCTCTCTCTACCTTGTATGTTAACCATTAAAGCACTATGTTAGTAAGACTGTATGTCACTGTGGCAAAATATGTGATAGCATCAATTTAAATGAGGCAGAGATTTATTTCAGCTCAGGGTCTCAGAAGTCTCAGTCCAAGAGCTCACGGCCCCATGTGTTGGGCAGATCATCAGATGCAGTAGTGAATGGCAGAGGAGGTTCTTTACTTCCTGGTGGCAAGGAAAGGGAGAGAAAAATACAAGAAGTGCTAGAATGAATTATAGCCCCAAGGACACCACCCCCCAGTGACCTTCATCTTCCAACTAGTCTCCACTTCTTACTTTCTGCCATCTTTAAATAATACTCTCATCTTGTGAATCCACAGATTTGGTAACAACTGATCACTCTCTGAAAATCCATCATTGAGATAGTTCACGGTGATAGGGCACCAAAAAGTAAAAGTGAGTAATGTCTTTTAGCCTACAAGGGGGGAATCTGGGTCTTTCTAAATTCTTATTTTTTTTCCTAGAAGAGATAATAATTCCATTCCAAGAAGAGAATTAAATGGAAATCTGGCAGCTCCTGGAACCTAGTTTGAGAACTGAAAACTGAATTGACCTACTCAGCTCCCATCCAGTAAATACTCATAAAAGACCCCAACCAGGGTCTCTGGGTAGGTTTTCCATTTTCTCATAGGCAAGAACTTGCCTACTTTCCTTCTCTTAATTTATATGTGCTCTATAATAAATTTTCCCTAAACTTTACCCTCTATGGTTGTCATGGTTTGATACAGGTGTCCCCCACAAACAATTGAATGTGTTCTGATAGATCGATCTTCAGCTGATAGCAGTTTGGGTTTTACAACCTCGATGAAGCTGTGTTGTTGGGGGTGGGCTTATGGGGGTTATAAACCAGCTTCCCCTTGCTAGTATTTGGCACACCTTCCTGCCGCTGTTTGCAGTGCTGTGGCAGAGGTGATGTCCAGCCCTCTGCTCATGCCATCGTTTTTCCTGCCAGAATGGAGTCTCCCCTCGAGTCCTTAAGCCAAATAAACCCATTCCTCTACAAGCCGCTTTTGCTTGGATTCTCTCTGCACAGCAACTAGAAAGCTGACTGCAACAGTTTTGGTACCAGGACGTGGGGTTATCTGTTGCTGCTAGAACCCTGATCTTGTGGCTTTGGGTCTTCTGGAAGTGATCTACAGGAGGAATGTGGAAGGACTTGAAATCTCGGCCTAAGAGATGCCTCGCAGTGCTGTGAGTACAGCTTGATGAACCATTCTGGTCAGAATTAAAAGACCTGAATGCAGTAAGAACTATGGACTGTGAGGTTTGGCTTACGAGG
>PVHP010010553.1:0-47351 GCA_004024765.1 Zapus hudsonius | reverse complement strand
CTTCCTTCCTTCCTTCCTTCCTTCCTTCCTTCCTGGTTTCATATATCCCAGGCTGGCCTTGAACTCATTGTGTAACACAGGCTTCCTCAAACTCTCTTGCCTCAGCCTTTCAGTGCTGGGATTATAGATGCGAGCCCTGGGGCCAGCATACCTTTGCTGTTTCAATGTCTATTTCCTGTTTCTGTGTTTGTTTTTTGCTGGGAGATGGAAGTGGATATTGAAATCACCCACCAGTACAGCGCTTGGGTTAATCTGTGACTTTACATCTAGTAGTTTTTAATGGAATTGGGTGCACCTGTATTTGGTGTATATATGTCTTTAATTGAAATGTTCTTTTGTTGGATTGTTCCTTTAATTAGTGTAAAAGAGTGACCCTTATCTCTTCTAATGCTGGTTTGAAGTCTTATCCTGTCAGATATTAGAACAGCAATATCAACTTGCTGTTTCCTAAACCTATTTGCTTGAAAAACCATTTTTCATCCCTTTACCCTAAGGTAGGATCTGTCTTTTAAGGAGAGTTGTGTTTTTCTTGATGCAACAAACAGAAGGACCCTGACTTTTTACTCCATTCTACTAGTCTGTATCTTTTTAGTGAGGAATTGAAACCATTAATATTCAGAGTTATTATTGACAGGTGTGTATTAGTTCCTGTCATTCCTGTTGATTTTGTAGTGCTTGGTGTGGCTCTATTCCTCTGTTGCTTTAACTATTGTTTAAGAATGATTTATTCTTCCCTGTGGTCTCATGTATGTATTTTTCCTTTTCATCAGTCTGAAGGATTTTTTTTATCAAGTATTTTCCATAGAACTGTCTCAGTACTACTCAAGAATTCTTTTAGTTTGTTTCATCATAGAAAGTTCTTTATCTTTCAATTATGATAACTTTTGGGGGTGTAGTAGTCTGTCTTGGCAGTTATTGTCTTTCAGAACTTAAAATACATCACTCCAAACTCTCCTGGCTTTAAAAAAAAGTTTCTGTTGACGAATCTGCTATTTTGATGGGCTTGTCTTTATAAGTGACTTGATGCTTCATTTTTGCTGCTTACAGTACATTTTCATTGGTCTATAGTATATTAAGTAGTTTAGATATAATATGAGTGGAGCTTCTTTTCTAATCTTATCTGTTTGGTGTTCTAAATGACTCCTGTATCCATATTGATATTTTTATCTTTAATTTTGGGAAATTTTCTTCTATGATTTTGTTGAAAATACTTACCTTTAGACTGAAATTCTCCTTTTATGCCTAGAATTCTTAGATTTGACCTCTTTGTAGTATCCTGAATGTCTTGATAGTCCTGCTTATAACTCCTTATTTTTCTCTTTCCTGGAATATTCTAAATTCTACACCTTATCTTCAAGCCCAGATAATATGTCCTCTCCTATATCTATTCTACAGAGTTTTAAAAACTTTGACTTATTGTGTCTTTCATTTTCAGTATTTCTGATAGCTTTTTCTTCAATATTTCTATTTCCTCACTCATATCTTGTATCAGCCTTTTAATTTCATCCAGCTGGTTTTCTATATTCCATGAAGTTTGTTTTCTTCCTTGATTTCTCTGAACGTACTTATAATCATTCTTTTGGGCTCTCTGGCAGTTCATCTAAAGTGGTACATGTATCTAGAGTTCATTTGCAGTGACGAGACCCTGACATTCTCATTCTCTGCCTCTCTCTCCGCTTATGAATAAATAAAAATGTTTAAAAAAACTAAATATATTATGATAAAGCCATATGGAAACCCAATTCTTGGTTAGTTAATTTAAAAATATAATCAAAAAGAGAGTTTGGGCAAATTTACCCTTAGAGGTGGGTATTGCCTCTCTCAGAAGCCATAGGTTGTTTTAGGAATATTCCAACATCCAGCCAGTTGTCGGTCAGGGAGACCCCTGAGGCCATCAAAGCAATACAGGCTATTGTCAGTTCTCTTGATTGTCCACCATAATAAGATGGTAAGACCCTAGTGCTGAAGACCACACACTTTGGTTGCAGGACACTGAGAAATGAAGCTTGAACTGACCTGGAAGCTGCCTCCCTGTTGGCTGGCTGTCACTGTGCTCTCTCTGGTGATAGCACTGCTTAAAGATCCAGTTTGGGGGCTTCTGCCCATGTGGCAGGTGGCATGGACTGCTTACAGAATCATCACATGGATGTGGGTGTGCTGAGGACAGTCAGCTTCCAGCACTAGTCATTGGATCCGCTGGGCCTGATAGGAAAGGGCACAAGACAGCCTGCGTAGCTACTGGAAAATGTTCCCTGGGGAGTTAGAAGTCCTTGAATGTAATTCCTGAATGCAAGACAAAGCTTTCCCTTCCCATTTCCTAAAATAGAAAGTTGAAAGTGGGGTTGGGAGGGGGATAAGAAGGAGAGAGGAGAAAGGGAAGGCGAGGAAGAGGGAGAGGGGAGGAGGAGAGAAAAGAACAGAAGAGAAGAAACAAGAGAGAGAGAAACAAGATGCCTAGGTTTGTTAGAGCAAGCACCTTGGAGGCAGGAGATACAAAAGTTCAAGGTCATAATTGACTATGTAGAGAGTTAGATGCCAGCTTGGGTTCTATGAAACCCTGTCTCAACCCCAAAGAGAGACAAGAAGGAAAAACAGAATGAGTGAGATAGGGAGGAAAGAAAAGAGGAAGACTAGATTGTGGGGGTGGGTTTGGGGGAGGGGTGTGTGATTAGATGTATGTGTTAGGGTCCTCCACTTTTGGAGCCAGGGACTCTGGAGGACCAATGAGGGTCAAGTTCTTCACTGAGTTACCATGGTGCTGAGAAGTCCTTGGCTCTTTAAGCTGGGCTACTTTTGGGTGGGGCAGAGAGCCTGAGCAGCTCCAATGGATGAGTACTGATAATAAACTTCCTACCATTGGTTAGAGGCCCAGGAGAGGGCTTGGCTGAGGGAGATGGCCTCCATTCTCCTCACAGGATTGCAGAATGTCTAGGAGACTGTAGAATGTTCACCCCTCCTCACAGGATTCTAGAATGGCCCTGTGAGCTTTCCATGGCTACTGGAAGCAGCAGTTCTTGAATGCAGAAGCCCTTTCAAACCCAGGTGTGGCCTAACCCCTCCTGGAGGCTTGGGGAGAAACATTTCCTGGCCTCTCTTAGCTTCCAGCTTCTGGAGGCTGCCTGCAGTCCTTGGATCATGGCCCTTCCTGCATCCCCAAGGCCAGCCTATCCCAGCCTGTTTCCATGGTGACAGCTCCTTCTCTTCTCATCCTCTGGCCTCCTTATCAGAACCATCTCAACTGTGATTAAGTTGGGCTCAGCTGGATAATCCAGAAGAATCTCCCCATATAATAGACTTGAACTTGATCCTATCTGCAGTCTACTTTGCCATTCAAGGAGACATACAGCTTCCAGAGAGCAGAACATGGACTTTTTTTCCTCCCAGGAATGAAGCAAATTAGGAACTGTGTTTCCTCACTTACTGCAACAATCCTGAGCAAAAGTGGGGGCTATTACTCCCCCTCCCCCAACACATGGTGAGAATGCCATCTGGTAAGCACAGGTGACCTTCCTGATATGTGACCAGGAAGGGATCAGAATTTTGTTGAGGGGGGGCTAGAGAGATGGCGCAGCGGTTAAGACACTTGCCTCCAGTGCCTAAGGCCCCTGGTTCGAATCCCCAGGACCCACATAGGCCAGACCCACAAGGTGGTGGCCCTGGCGCTCTCCTTCTCTCTCCCTCCCTCCCTCCCTCCCTCCCTCTCTCTCTCTCTCTCTCTCTCTCTCTCTCTCTCTCTGTATCTCTCTGCTTGAAAATGCATAAATAAAATATATTAAAAAATTTTGTTGAGGCTCAGATGAGCTCCATTGTTGCATACTCACTTCTCTTCTGCCCCCTCCTGTCCCTTTCTAGGGCCCTTGCACAGTGACAGTGGTATTGAATGGACACTTAGCCACATTTCCACTCTGGGGTTTCTGGTCTACAGACTACCATTAAATTACCTGTGAAGGTTTTCTGTGTGGGCCAGGAACAGTGATGCCAGGGACATAGTGGAACGTGAGAGCTATCTTTTGCTGCCCCAAGTGTCTGGAGAAGCAATAATTCAATCAGAGGCTGTGCTGTCACCCCTCCCCCCCCCAGCTGGGACCAGATTCAGCCTCATGTTCCCCAGCCCAGCAGCCAGACAGATTCTCGAAATGGAACAATTAAATCTCAAGCAAGCTGTCTGAACTGATTTTTCCCCTTCACCCTCAGCCAGCCTGCAAAGCCTCTTCCCAGCATTGTCTTCGTTAGTGGCTGAGACAGCCTCGACAGGACTCAGCAGCTGGCTCCAAATTGTTCTCTCTGGGCCCTGAAACCCAGGCTCTTGTTCCATCCACCACCTGCCTGGGCTGTCTCCACATCACATCCTTCTTCTGGCTTCTTTCCCCAAAGTCAAAAGCTCTGGAGCATGCCCTCTGATTTCAGGGTCTGGCCAGCCACATCTGGTCACACTGTCAACTGTGCAAGGCTCAGGATGGTGTGAATGGCACCCCATGGATTTGTGCAGGCAGCAGCCAGGCACTGACCCCTCAGCCACAAGAAGGAACTATTATGTGACCAGGTCTGGTGACCTGGTAAGGGAGGAAGAGTGTCTCCCTGTATGAGCTGGAGAAGCTCTATTTCCTCAGTTGCTTCCTTCTGACCTCATAAAGCATGCGCTGGGCTGGCGGCCCTTCATCAGGGCTAGAGCATTTGGGTTGAAATGACCAGAAACATATGGCAGAGGGAAGCCTTAAGATGCTCTGATCAGGGTTCCAATGTAGCTTCTTAGAACCAGCAAGTGTTGGTGTTCAAGATGGGGAAACTGAGGCTGGGTGCAGTGAGGGCTCACAAGCACATTTCAGAGGGAGGTGGACCAAGCATAGCCTCCTTGCTGTTCCATGATCCTCCAGGCACAGTTAACTGGCACCTAGTGGATGCTTAATAACAGTTGGTTGAATGGGCGTGCTAGGACCCCCTGACCCTAGGCAAGGCCAGGTGAGGGAGCTGTGCCCTGGCTCCCCACCAGCCTATGTGCCCCATGACCCTGCCCACTGACCCTGGGTTCTAGGCCAGGTAAGCAAGCCTGCTGCTTTGCTCCAGACCACCCTGTGCACCTGCAGCTCCGCCCATTGACCCTTGGTGAGGCCAGGTTGCAGAACTGTGCCCTGACCTCCCATCCGCCCTTGCATGCTCAGACCCCCTCTAGGCAAGGCCAGGTGAGGGAGTTATGCCTTGGCTCCCCACCAGCCCCTGTACCCCACAACTCCACCCACTGACCTCAGGTTCTAAACAAGGTCTAGCCCCCAGCCTGCTACAGCTGCTGAAGGTTTGAACACCCCCCAACTGCCTGACACCAGAGGAACCAAGCATGTGCCAAAACCTCACCAGTCTTCACTGCAGTGTCATGGGAGGTCCCTGCCACTGCTGAGGGCCCAGGGAAAACTAATCTCTCATCTGAACATGGGTAGATCACAACACAAGAACACACAGGCAGAGTGCCCCACACAAAGTTTGCCTAGCCCCACTTTGGAAGTCCACACTGAAAATATCAAAGAAAGAGCACAGATGCAAGCCCAGGAGGAGATTACAACATATTAAGGATATCTCTGCACAGATTCTATATCCAGATTATTAATGGAAATGGAAGCAAAAATTGATAATGTAAGTGGAAATGTGCAGAATCAGCTCACAAGCTTCACCACCAGGCTCAATACAATGGAGGAAAAACAGATGGACTTTGCTAGAACAGTAAATGAGCTGAAAGCAAACCAGCAATCAGAGGAGCTCAAGAATCAGCTGGCTAAACTAAATGACATAATCAAACACAAGAATGAGTACCAGGAAGATTTAAGTAACAAAACATTTGAAATGAAAATGCAACTCAATAAAGAGATGGAGACCGTGCAAAAAGCTCTATTGGAAAACCAAAATCAAATGGAGATATTTAAAAGATCTCAAGCCGGGTGTGGTGGCGTATGCCTTTAATCCCAGCACTCAGGAGGCAGAGGTAGGAGGATTTCTGTGAATTCAAGGCCACCCTGAGACTACATAGTGAATTCCAGGTCATCCTGGACTAGAGCGAGACCCTACCTCAAAAAACCAAAAAAAAAAAAAAAATCTAGAATCCCTCACTATAAGAGATAATAACCTGGAAGACAGAACTTCAGATATGGAAGACAAAGCAGAAGAAAGAGATTAGGATAACAAAAGCTTGGATAAGTTCTAAAAAGCATGTGAACAAATATGAGGGAACTATGGGAAACCCTTAAATGACCAAACCCACCAGAGGGGAAAGAAATCCAGGACAAAGGCATAGAGAACATATTCAACACAATTATTGAGGAAAATTTCCCCATTCTAGCAAAAGAGAATCCCATCCAGATACAAGAAGCACACAGAACACCAAACAGGCAGGACCAAATTGTAGTTAAAACCCTAAACATTGAAGGCAAGGAGAGGGTTCTAAAAGCAGCAAGAGCAAAACAATGAATCACATATAAATGCATACCCATCAGAGTTGCACCAGACTTCTCCACGGAAACCATGAAAGCAAGAAGGGCTTGGAATGGCATACTTCAAAACCTAAATCACTTTAGCTTTCAACCCAAACTATTGTGCTTTGGTAGTTTTGAATAGCTGTCCCCCAAAACAGTTAAAGGTTTATTAAAATTGTAAATTGTCTCCAGCCAGTTCTGGCTACAGGAAGTGTGTCACCTTGGCCAGATCCTAGGGTTCAGCCCTAAGGTATTTCTGGGGTGGGTCTGGAATTCTAGCTTTACATATGCAAAAAGCAGTCTGAGCTCAAGCCTGGAGTTCCCTTTGTTAGTTGGGAGTGTGCTTGCTGGCTTCTGGAGGTTCTGTCTCATTTCTGCTTGCTTCTGTGAAAGGGAGCCAGCCTTTCCTTAACTTCTTCCCCTGGATCTGTTCAATAAATATTTTCTTCCCCAAATCGTGCCTGGTTTGGAGACTCATCCCAGTGGTGTGTGCCTGACTATGACATGTACCCTGTGAAAATATCCCTTATAATAGATGGAGAAAGTAAAATATTTCAAGATTAAAGCCAGCTCTACAATTATATGGACACTAAATCAAAATACAGAGAATTTTCCACAAAATATTCTACACAGAAGAGCCAAGCAACCAACCCCAAGAACCATTCAGAAGTTGGACACAATAATCAAGCCTACAGGAGACAAAATAGCAAGAGAGGCATCAAATCCCATAAAACCTACACTATGGCAGGGATTGAGTCATGCCTCACAGTTATAACTTTGAATATTAATGGTCTTAACTCTCTCATAGAAAGACACAGGCTAGCATGGTACTGACACAAAATAGACAGATAGACCAATGGAACAGAAGACCCTGCCCCTAAGCTCAAGCAACTATAGTTACTTCATATTTGACAAAGATGCCAACAATATAAACTGGTGTAAAGATAGCATCTTTAACAAATGATGCTGGAAAAATTGGATAAATACAAGAAAATGAAACTAGACCCTCTCCTCTCACCATGCACAAAAATCAACTCCAAATGGATCAAAGACCTCAATGTAAGACCTGAAACTCTGAAAACCCTGGAGGAAAAAATTGGGGGAACTCTATGAGATAGGAATAGGGAAAACTTCCTAAACAAACCTCTGTTAGCCCAGGAAGTGCAACAATCACTTAACCAATGGGATTTCATTAAGCTAAAAAGCTGTATAAACACACATACCATACTCAAAGCCAATAGACGGCCATCAAACTGGGAGTAAATCTTTGCCAGCTACAATATGGATAGAGGTCTTATATCTAGAACGTACAAAGAACCTTGTTGGGGGCGGTACCCACTTGAACTGCAAGTCCAAACCAATCCTTCCTGTCCTAAGTTTCATCCATGTCAAATATTTTGTCACAGTAACAAGGAAGTAACTAATACACACATTCAATTCTTCAAAGAAGCCAGGGTCTCCTGCTGCATCTCTCTGCACAGCGCAGTTCACAGAGAACTCCACAGTCCTCTGGGACACACTCCACCAAGCCCTGCTGATCCTCCTGTCCAGGAGGCTCTGCAAACCTTCTCAACATTGCTTGTCTGCAATCAGAGCTGCCTCTTTGCGTTTTCTGGGCCACTGGCTCCTGATAGCAGCTTCGGCTACAGTGCTGACTGCTCCTCTCTGGTCTCCGTGTCTGATCTCAGCATTCGTAAGGCCTTGGGTGCTCTGGACAGCCTGCCTCCTTCCTCTGTTTGTATCTTTCTGCTTGCATCTCTCTCACCCTCTCTCTAGCCCCTTGGGTATTTCTATAACCCAATTTGATTGTTTTTTTCAGAGCATCTGGATTCAAACAGACATCCCTTCCTCCCTGTAGCCTTCCACAGTGCTGGTAGTGATACTGTCTTCATTAACATCTGTGCTAAGCCTGCATGGGAGTCTGTCAACTGGCATCCTTATTGTCGACCCTCACACATTGCTGGTCTAGAGCGATTGCTCAGTGGTTAAGGCACTTTCCTTCAAAGCCTAATGCCCTAGGTTGGATTCCCCAGTACCTATGTAAGCCAGGTGCCCAAAGTGGCACATGAATCTGGAGTTCATTTGCAGTGGCTAGAGGCCCTGGTGTGCCCATACTCCCTCTCTCTTTTTCTCTGCTTGCAAGTAAAATATTTTTAAAAAATAATGTAGAGTTGGAGAGATGGCTCAACAGTTAAGACACTTAACCTGCAAAGCCTAACAACCTGGGTTCCATTCCCCAGTACCCATGTAATCCAGGTGCACAAAGTGGCGTATGCGTCTGGAGTTCATTTGCAAGCTAGAGGCCCTGGTGCACCCATACTCCCTCTCTCTCCTTCTCCCTCTGCTTGCAAATAAATGAATAAAATATTAAAAAAAGAAAGCACATCTCCCATGTCCCACAGTCAGGTAGAATGGCCCGAGTTTCTGTGGGAGGCAGCGTTGTTCTGTTGGAGTGGCTGAGGAGATAGGATCTAGGTTTGGATCCTGCCTCTATTGCTACATAACAAGTTGTCTAAAGTCTTAGTGCCTCAGTTTTGCCATTTCTTAGATGGTAACAGTGTCCATCTCTTGGGTTGTAAGAATTCAACATGAAAACACACATACACAGCACTTGGAGGTGTAGAGGAAATGCTGTAATCTATTATGTTCTTTACATAAAAAAAAACACACACAGCACTTGGAGGCTCTGATGTAGAAGAAATGCTGTAATCTATTGTGTTCTTTACAGTATATTTTGGAACCATCCCTTATGGATTCATTCCTTGAAGCAAGCTGACTGGGTCAAAGGTTAGAAGGATTCTCTGATCCTTGAAATGTTTTGACAAATTGCTCTTGAAATCAGTGTTTCTCCCCTGCTCTTGACAGCAAGGCCCAAGGAAGAGCTGGTGGCTTCCTCCTGGCTTTCTGCAGAGAACAATTTAAAGCCCCGACTGTAGAAGATGAAAAAACCACAGTGGGCTCCATCTCGGGGCAAGATGCCCTCCATCCACCCACAGCCTCTCAGCTGTCTGCCATTCCCAGCCCAGTCAGTCTCTCTCTTGCCTTGAGTGTGTTCCCTGCTGCTTGGCACTGTGTTTTATTCAATCATTCTGTGGTTTGGTGGCATATATATATATATATATATATATATATATATATATATATCATAGTGATAGAATTTTTCCTCTTCATTTCAAGATGACAGACAAGCTTAATTCTCTTGTACGGTTAGGTTGTGTGTTGCAAGGCATTCTGGGGCCGGGGAAGTGTTGGGGTGGGCAAAGCTGGGCAAGGAGACATTTTGACTGCTAGTCACGATTCAAGTTCCAGTTGTTGAATCACCCCGAGGTTGACTGGGTTGGCAGGTGGCACTGTGGAGTTGGATAAAGCTGCCTGGGGATCTTTTTTTTCAGTTTTTCAGTTTTCAAGGCAGGGTCTTGCTCTAGCTCAGGCTGACATGGAATTCACTATGTAGTCTCAGGGAGGTCTTGAACTCACAGTGATCCTCCTACCTCTGCCTTCCAAGTGCTGGGATTAAAGGCATGTGCCACCATGCCTAGCTTTTTTTTTTTTTTTTGAGATAGGGTTTCATGTAGCCCTGGTTGGCTTGGAACTCACTGTTTGGCCCTAGCTAACCTTGAACTCCTGTTCTGCTTGGTTGCTGGTGGAAACCTCTGAGTGCTGGAATCACAGGCATGTACCACCATGCTGGACACCGTTTCATTTTTTGTTGGGTCCTGAACATTGAGCACAGGGTGGGGCCTGTTTTGAAGGACACAGAGGAACCAAGAAAATCTCATAAGAAGAGTCAGAGTGGACCTGAGCCTGCTGGCACACACCCATAATATAGCACTTGGGAGGCAGAGGCAGTGGGACTGTGGCAAGTTCCAGGCTAACCAGGGATACACAGTGAAGCCCCATCTCGAAAAACAAAACACACACACACACACTCGGGGGAGGGAGGAAGGAAGGGAAGGAGGGAGGGAGGGAGGGAGGGAGGGAGGGAGAGAGAGAGAGAGAGAGAGAGAGAGAGAGAGAGAGAGAGAGAGAGAGAGAGAGAACGTCAGAGTGGAGTGGAATTGCCTGCACTCATGTGAGGAGGGTGAAGGGTGGTGGGACTTGGGACTTTGGCTCCATAAATGGACCTGTCAGGCTGGAGGGCTTTCTGGAGATTGACATGGACTCCAGCCCTTGGTATTGTTGTCACAGCCTTGAGCCTTGGTGAGGTGGTTACAGCAATGCCCGAGGAAGTGACTACCCAGGGTTATCAGTCAGGATCAATAACTGTGGGGCCCTGACTGTTGCTTCAGAGGCTAGAGATGTATTAAGTCCCCTGACACCTCTTTCGAGCCATAGTAGCTAACTCAGTGGCCTGATCTTATGGGCCTGCTGTTCTGACCGATGCTCCTTGGCCCAGGTGTGTGTAGCCCCAGGAGCCTTTCACTGACCAGACCCCTGTCCCTCAGCATTCTGGGGCTCCAGCCAGTCCCTTAGTCAGCTCAGGGACCTGGATGGTGTCTCCACCAGCTTCTCCACTCAGCAAGCTTCCCTACCCCTGCTACCAGGATCCCTGCAAGCGGCCTCTAACTTGGGCTCTGGATGTAATAGCTTTCTGTGGATTAGGGGGTGAACAACCCTGACTACCTTCTTGGAGGGGGAGACCTAGTACTTGCAAAAACAAACAAACAAAAAGCAAGAACCAAATGCAGATTGTTGTCTTAACAAATGACCTTGTCACTCAGCACAGAAACCTGGCCATACAGTAGGAGTTTCTTAAGTTTATTGATTGAAAATCAGCCCCAAGCTCCAATTTCCTTGTGTCACGGAAAAGAGCAGGTTTTGGTATCTTTTCTTTTGCATGGCAGCTCAGAAGACCTGAGAGTCCAAGGCAGGATTTGTAGAGAACTGCCTTGGAAGTTGCAGGTTAGTTAAACAGTTTATAATTAATATTTTACTGTCATTTAAGGTTCCCATACTGGGAGCTCTTTAACCTCTTTCCCCTCCAAAGATCCCCCTCAAAGCCACCATCCAATCAGTCACCACAGCATAGATCTAAAAGAATAGCATGAAAGCCTTCATTGGGCAACAGCCCAACAAAGGGGGTTGATCCTTCCTAAGTCATTTAATGGCTAATTACATGCTGAGTAATGTAAAATGCAATAAGGCCCCATTAAGAATAAATCCACTTGTTTGCAAGGAATATTATAGAAATTCATGTTTGACGTTCTTCCACGTTTAGTGACTGTGTATTGAGACTTTGGCAAAGGAAAGACTTGGAAACAGAACTGCTGGTATTTTTCTTTTTTTCATATAACAATCCTTTTACCCTGAATGCCAGTTTTCTCCCTGTAAGTGCAGCAAACTATGGAAATATTGCCATGCTCTTTGGTGCAATTTTCCCACTGTTGATTTTTTTTTTCTGTTAAAAGCCCCAAGAGAGTACATTTATCTATCTACTTATTTGCCACTGTCAAAAGATAGCAAAATTCATGAAAGTTCCTGCTGTCAATCCCTAACAAATATGCAATTATTTCAGGCTGGTACTTGGAGCAAAAAAAAAAAAAAAGATTTTTCATGGCTTTTCTTTTCTGAACAGGGGTGAGATGGAAGGTGGTGTTGCTTCCAGATGTTTGGGTTTCTCTGAGGATCACGTAGGAACATCTGTGAAAACAGATGCAAGTTACCTTGCATTTGCAGGGACAAGAGGTACCCATGAATTCAATGCTGCCTTTGGGGAGAGGGAAGCACAAGGTGATTTCTCCCAGACTCACAAAGCCCATCATTCCTGGACATTTGCAGGGATGTTGGGCAGTAAGTGATGGGAAGCAGGCTTGAAGGGGAGGGAAAACAGATGATCTTGCCCCACAGTAATCCAGGAAAGATGCATAAAAGCAAGGGACTGTAATGTTCTTGAAAGATAAACAATTGACCGCCTGTCACAAATAATTGATGACAGAGATGCTGAAGAACGTGGTGATGATAAAAATACATAGAGACGGGCGCACACTCCACATCTGCCTGATATCTTGCTGTTTTCCTCTTTGCAGGAATCTTAACAGGATCAAATTAGAAGCACTGTTTGCTGAATGGCAATATTCTCCCCTGCAGGCTATGAAAGCAGAGCTTCCTGTCTCCTGGGGAGCCCTGGTTTGGCTTTCATCTTGATACTGAACTTAAACCTAGAATTTTATGAGAAATGCTTGTAGCCCTTGGTTTGCCTGATGAGATTAACTACACCTTCCATGGACACCTTTGGGTGGAAGGGCGAGGAGTGGCCTCACCTGATTACTTTAGCTGTGGAATTGATTAACTCAGCACTCTCTTGGGTTTGAAAGGTCCTTAGTGGATTCTTCCTAGCGCCCTTGCTGGCTTTGCCATCTTGTCTGAGTGAAGAACCACCATTGTGCATCCAATTGAATTTCTGGAAGAGGGCGGTTTCCTGCAGTTCCTTACGGGCTAGAGAGTAATGGGGTGCTGGCGGGGGGAAGCCTCAGGGGTGCTAATGTTGGTTCACTGGGGAGAACTTTCCTCCACAGACATGCAGGTTGTCATGGGGGGCAGGGGATGAGTCCCCCATTATGGGGGGAGGCCTGAAGAAACATTTAGAGACCATCTCACCAGTTAGCATCACTGAGCAGATAAGCTTTCCATGTCGAAGCTCTGCTGATGATCCAACTATCGGAAACAGAAGACATCTTTGTGACATTGAGACCGTGTTGCTTGCCCTTGAAGCCCATGATGGAAACACGTGGGAAAGAATGCTCCTGCTCTTACGTCATAGGGCCTCACAGTGACTGGAGGTGTGCTCCCTCACCCCTTATGGGGTTTTTCTATACTGCCTCCTAGAGGTTTCCCTGGGGAATTCAGTTGCCATCACCTGCAGTGATAACCTGTTTGGAAGCCCTGCCTATTGGGTGAAGAAGCTTTGTCAGGTTTAGGGGTGACTTCTCTTCTCTGGTCTCCCCCCCAACACTTCTACTCATTCATTTTTGTGTACATGTATGTAGTGTATGTGTGTTCAAGTGTGTGGAGACCAGAGGTTTACATCGAGTGTCTTCCTGAGTCATTCTCTCCCTTGCTATTTTAAAAAATGTTATTTATTTGTGTGGAGAGAGAGAAAGATTGAATGAATGAATGAATGAATATGGGTACACCAGGACCTCCTGCCTACAAATTCCAGATGTATGCACCATTTTGTGTATCTGGCTTTACATGAAATTGAAGCCAGGTCAACAGTGTGACAGTTTAGGGTGACTGGGACCCCAAAAGTAAAGAGCAAGAGTGCCCTTGGACTTACGTTTTCAGTCTCCAGTTATCTCTGGCTTAACCTGTTTTTCAAAAAACAACCTGAGCCCCTCCCTAGAGTGGGAGGTCTCCTTTACTAGAACTCAAACCTAATCCTGGATCTGATTGGTCAGAGCCCAAACCAATCAGCTGTCTCTCTGGCTCACCGGAGCCAGAGGATATAGTTACCTGGAGAAGGCAAAATTGCTCTCTACTCCTCTTGACTGGCCAGTGGAGAGACTCCTGAACCTCTCGGCTTTTGGTGAGCCTCCTTTTCCCACACAGGCTCTTTTTTCCCTCATGCTAGAAGCCTCTATATATTTCCCTTCTTAATCTAATAAAGCCTCTCTAAACCTTACCCTCTGGCGGTCTATGAATTTAATTCTTTGAATTCATATGACAAGAATCCATTTACTCTAAATTTGTTGGTATTTGTTGGCAAAGAACCCCAAGTTCCCCGTTGCAACAGCAAGCAAGCACCTCTAACTGCTGCGCCATCTCCCTAACCCTCCACCTCATTGTTCTGTGATAGTCTCTTGCTGAACCTAGACTAACTAGCCAGTAACTCCTAGGGATCCTCTTGTCTCTGGCCTCCCACTGCTGGGATTACAGGCATGTGCCACCTCACCTGCGTTTTTGGTTTTTCCAGGTAAGGTCTCACTCTAGCCCAGGCTGACCTGGAATTCACTATGTAGTCTCAGGGTGGCCTTGAACTCACAGAATTTCTCCTACCTCTGCCTCCCGAGTGCTGGGATTAAAGGCATGTGCTACCATGCCTGGCTTCATTTGCCTTTTATGTCGACCCAAACGCAGGTTCTCCTGTTAGCATGTCAAGCACTTTACTCACTGAGCCTCTACTCATTCATTCTTGAACTCCTGAATAAACCATACATCTTTATCTCAGACACAGGGACCCCTAACCCGAGATGGGGTCCATTTGAAGCAAGGATTGATGAACACGGACATAGCTCCAGGCATCATATTGTGAAGGGCCTTTTGAGCTCTGCTGAGAGCAGAAGTGACTGATAATCACTTCTCCTGCCTGCAGTTCCTACATCTCTTGTCTTCCAGCAGGTCCCCAGCAGCACCTCGGCCTGCCTGCTGTTCCCTTCCCCTCTGCTATCTGCCTGGGTTGCAGAGCCCATTCTCTGGCTTGGTTTGTTATAACCATCAAGGAACCAACATGGAGTGCCCCAATCCTTCTAGGTGTCCCTGGCCAACTTCCTGCTCTAGGACATTCCTGAGGTGGCCTTCAGCCAACGCACAATCTCTGTTGCCTACACCTGAGATACCTGTCAGTTCTTGATGTCCTGTGATGACCAGCAGGTGTGATACTGAGAAAGCTGCAAGGTCAGAGGTTCAGAATATTGAGAGCCATTGCAGATCTGGGGATCCTGCCAGGGCTCCTCCAAGAAGTAGTAGAGCATCTGTGTGTCTCGCTATCAGATTTTGAAATTCCTTTCAAGAGCTGGGAGAGCTCAGTCTGTACAGAGATTGTCTTGCAAGCATGAGTTTGGTTCCCAAAGCCTACATAAAAAGCCAGGTGGGGTGCTACTCACTTGTAAACCCAGTGCTGGGGAGGTGGAGGGGGTGGTTCCCTGGGGCTTGCTGGCCAGCCAGTCTAGCCTAATTGGTGAGTGCCAGGCTGACACTGGTAGACTGCATTCCTAATGATAACACCTGGGGTGGTCCCCTGGCCTCCACATGCATGTGCGGGTGTGCGTACACACACACCTCTAAATATTTTATGACCCTTTAAATGACATTGAATGTTACACCAAATTTTAGGCTGGAAGAGATTTGATTTTTCCACTAAGGAGATGGTCTTGCCATTTTTGTTTTTTAACCTCATTTGTTCCGAAGAATCTTACATATCAACTTCAGCACGCCAAACACTGCTGTACTGAGCACACTTTCCTTTCTATGAGTCAAGACTGGGGTGCTCACCAGCTTCCAGTCACCTGCTAAAAGGTACCCAGGAGGAGTGCTCACCTGAAACTTGTACAAATACCACAGCATCAAAGCAAACATTTTCCTCATAACTTCTTGACCTTCTTTCCCCCTTCCCAAGTTTCATTGCTGCATGTTCCCTGTCATCTCTCATGTCACCAGCAGACACCATGCCAACATAGCTCTTTGTAGAAAGATGGAGACTTCACAGTGAATTCTTTAATGGCAGCAAAATCTTAGCAAGCTGATTAACCAACCCAATTGCTCACGAGGGCAATGGAGGGTGTTTCCAACCTCAGCTTTTGTAAGAATCGCCTTCATAAGTCTTTGGCTTTCCTGTTCTAGAACCCAGTCCGGGAGTGGGATCATTGGGTCAGAGGGTGGAGTGGCTTCTCTGGATTTGGAGACTTCTCTTTCCAAAGGGGCAGCAGGTCCAAGTATTCTGCCATCCCAGTGGGCTCTATGTAGCCTGGTAGGTCCATGTGCACAGAACAGTCTCTCTTGTGTGAGCTGCAAAAATGATCCCCATCCTCTAGAGGATGAGTTAGAGGTGACCTCTTCAGGTGAGTGCACCTTGCCACAGGTAAGGCCATGGGGTACTGCAGGGGCACATATACATGCATACCCCCCACCACATTTACACACACACACACACACACACACACACACACACACACACACGCACGCACACGCGCGAGCGCGCGCGCACATACACACACACATTTTTGGCATTGCATGTCACCTACCCCAAACCCAAGATGATGGTTATAATGTCTACATGGGCATTGTGCATTGGCCTGATCTCTTCCTTGGTTTATTGCTTGTTATTATAACATCTCTCCAGGTTTGGCATGACCCCTGCCTAAAGATGAGAAAAACGAGGCTCAGGGAGGTGAAGTAATATGATCAGGGTCAGAGCCAAGGTCAGAGCTTAAGTCTCTCTGACAGCAGAGTTCATGTCTTTAACCACTCTGCCATGGGTTCAGGGACCATGTGGCAAGTTCAGGGTGTCACAATATAACATAAACAAACCTTATTTAGCAAGTGATGTTAGGGTAAAATTGTGTGTGTAGGTGAAGTTAGCACCATGAAGGTCACGATTAACTTCAATCCATCTTTAAGCATAAAGGCTGAGGCTTTTGCTGCTGGAGTGTATCAGGGGCTGGGAGGATGTGAGACAGTCTGGGAGGGGGTTTCTGAGTGAGACTTGGCCTAGACTTAGGAAACTCCCAGGCAAGACTGTTATGGTGTGTGGTTGGCCAGGGAGTGCAACATCGTTTAATACTGTTATAGTACCAAGTAAACACACACAATGGGGAAGATAATCTTGGCTGTGGAACCAGAGAAGGCTTGATGGAGGTGTATGAAGGACAATTCAATGGATAACATTAGCCAGATGAAGAAGGTGGTAGGTGATGTGAAAAAGCCATAGCATAGTGTGTGCAAATGCCCCACAGCTCGGGAGGGTTTGGCAATCTTGAGAAAGAGACAGGCTGTGTTCTCTGGTGCTTACTCACCCCAGCGCTCACAAGAAGGGAGAGCAACAGTCATGGTGTGTGTTTTGCCCTGGGGAGGGGCTCAGGGTGGTCTTCGAAGCACAAGTTCAGGGTAGGCTGTTAGAGTTCATGGCAAGCACCTGGTACAGTGGCTTCCTCTCTCTCTGGCCTCATCTGAGGTGTGGAGGTTGGAAATCTGACCAACAGACCCCTTGCAGCTGGGGACCTGGGTGCAGATGAGGCGCAGGTATATAAGACTCAGGAAGGGAAGTGGAACAGAAGCCTTCTTCATGCCCTTTGGTCTGTTGTCTGATGACGAGCAAGGTCTCAGAGATGTGAGGGGCTGTGGCATCCATGTTGCCAAGCCCTTTCCATAGACAGCTATGGTGACAACAGCTACAGATGTGGTGGCATCAGGGGTCAAAGGTCCTCAGTGGGTCAGTTCTGTTTGTTCTGGGGGCCAGTGTGGCACACTTCCTCCAGCCCTCCCAGTGATGTTGTGAGCATCTAGTTCTCCGAAATGCCTTCATGTGAAGATGCTCTCTGTGATAGTAGGGGTGCTTCACCTCACCTTCGGGCACCTTCAGCCCACTTGTTCCCCCTGCAATGGTCCACAGCGCTCAGCCTCTCTCCTTGTTCTGAGGCGACTTTGTTCTCTGACAAAGGGCTTTGCCAGCTTCTGTGGTTTGTTAAATGCAGAGGATGTCCTGGGACAACCTTCAGCAAATGGGACACAGGATGTGAGGGGTAACTGCCCAACATTCCTGTCCCTGGTAGGGCATGTTTGGGGCATATTTTATAGGATTTTTCGGAGAGTCCCCTGCAAGATGGAGCCCCAGTTGCCCGAGTGGTAATCCATTCCTTATTGAACACATTATTGATTTTCCCTCTTCCTGTCTCACTTTTCCTACTTCCTCCCTTTTACTCCAAGGACTCACCTTCAAATAAACCACCTGCACCTCAACCCTTGTCCCAAGGTCATCTATGGACAGACACTCAAGCTAAGCAAATACCCTTAAAGCTTTCTCTGTTCTGCACTGGCGACCTGACCAGGACAGATGCATAATCAACTAACTCACAGACACAGGTATGGATACTTTTTAACTGAGTGGAACATTCTAGACAATCCATCACATTGCTGTTTTCAACTTCTATCATAAGCCTTTCAGCGGCTCTGTAACAAGAATGGTTTCCTGATACATTTCTCCTCTACAGGTACATGTGTACACATACATCTATCTACTCAACGATCCATTCATCCCCACCTCCTTTCTCCAGCCTGAAACCATTTCTCAAACCTCTGTTTGTGCCTAGCATGGCGCCAGGAACTAGAGACAGAGAAACTAGTAAGATGAGCTTCCTGCCTGACAGTTAATGCAATTAGATTCCAATGCAAAGGTATGCTGCCATTTTGAGGGTCACTCTGACGTGTGTCCACAGTGCCATAGACCTGGTCATCTAAACTCAAAGCTAACGACAACTATTGGCCTTTTCATATAAACATACTAATCATAACATTTCCTTCTACTCTGAGAAATATCTTCCAATATTCAAACCATGTCTCCATTTTATTAAAATGCCCTGTATTAAGGCACAGCTTCTAAGGAACTAAATTTAGTTTGAAAAACTGCTCCAAACTTTGGAGTCATTAAATGTAGCCTTTGTGTGTGTGTGTGCACATATGACAGAGAAAAATTACAGCCCGTAGCTTCTATATTGAAATTTCTGTGCTGGATTGCCATCAGCGGCTAATAATATATCATAATTATTCTTATAGGGTTAAGCTTTTCTCCTTCCTCTTCCACCTGCCTTGCCGAGATAACCTCTACGGATGTCTGGGAGAACGGGATGGCTGGAATTCAAAAGCTTTTGTGACAGCTGAGCTCTCATGCAATTCATTATATTGAAAAGATGGGGAGGGGGTTGTCAGCCAAGATAATGGCCTTGCAATTTCCAGTCCATTCTCCTTGCAGCCAGATCTTGGAAGCAGCCCATGGACCAATTGCATCAAGCAGACCCCGCTCATCTCTCATCGTCCATACTGGGAAAGAGGCTGTGCCTGGCTGGAGCAAGGGGGCTGGGGAGCCAGACAGGGCTCATCCCCAGACCTCTTAGTCCTGGGGGTCCTTGTGTATAGTCCTGGTTGACATCAGTGCCAAGGGGATGAAGCCCGAGTCCAGGCTGTGGCTGGCACTTTCTGTGTATTCTCTGCTTTGAGCCCAGAGCAAGGCAGGAGCAGCTCTGTGAGACCGTGACTGAGAGGTAGGAAACACAGGAGCAGAAGTGGCAACACTAAGCACAGGTGTTCCGTTCCCTTGGGAAATGAAACTCACCTGCCTCTCCGCTGCTGAGGGCATGACATTCTCCACGGGAGAGTTTCCAGCCTTGGCAGCAGCGACAATGTAGAACCGTCTATCAAGAGAAAGCTCAGACCTCCTCAGCAGCACCTTTGCAGGGACTCAACTTTTAAGGGAAGCCCTGTGCAGACCCAAAGGGAGGCCAAGTCGTGCTTGAAACACACAAGATGTGGTCCTTCCCATGGGAGGGTGGCAGATGTCACACATGTGAGTGTTCTGTGCAGCTTCTCATGCTCATTCTCACTTGAAGACTGTTTATTTTCCTCTCCAGCCTGCTGCCCTCCCTCCCTTAGTCCCTTCTCCGTTTGTCACCCTGTGTGTCCTTGGAAGAGTGTCAAAGTTATGGTCACTGTCGAAACAATGGCCATTCCTGATTACAGCAAGGAAAAGCCAACCCTGAGCATTACAGCAAGTAACATTGGCAGGGAAAACCGGGAGAATTATTAGAAATAAGTATTTAAAATCTTCCCCAAGTCCTCCTCCTTCCTTGCTTGGCCAGTGACAGGGAGTGCTAATTGTTCTCAGCAAGTCTCGGCTGTTTCTTCAATAAAAATACCTCCGAGTTTTAATCAGGCACAATGCCACTTGGAATGGAGACTGTACTACCCAATCAACTGTGGTCATATGACTGCACTCTGGTCAGGAGCTCCAAGCACAAGTGATGTGTTCGACCCCCTTTGTTCTCTTCGTTTTCATTATTAAAACACAACATCAACGGAAGCACATTTGTCCCTCAGCACCCCCGAGGGAGTGGTTTCAGGACTCCCTCACAGATTCTGAAATCCATAGATACTCAAGCCTCTTATATAAATGATGTCATATTTACATACAAGTACACAACCTCCCTGTATGCTTTAAATCCTCTCTAGATTACTCATAATAGCCAATATGATGAAAATAGTTGCACTATATTGTTGTAAATAGATGTACTGTATTATTGAGGGAATAATGACAAGAAAATATGTCTGGACGTGTTCAGTATAGATGAAAAAAAATTGAAAACAAAATTTTGCCGTGTGTGTGGTATGTGTATATGGTGTGTGCTCACCTGTGTGTAGTCCTGTGTGCCCTGTGTGCATGTATGCCAAGAAGGTCAAGGGTCCTCCAATACCCTTCCGCGTTGTTTGCTTGAGAGTCTTTTAGTAATTATTACGCAATAATAATATGTATTATAAAATAGAAATTATTATTAAAATGGGGCTGCCATTTTTTTTGTCAGATGAGCTGGCTAGCAAGCCAAAGTGATTATTCTCTGATCTTTACTCCCACATGACTGGGGTTAAGGTGGTTATGCCTGGCTGTTTCTGTGGGTGCTATAGATTGAACTCAGGTGCTCTCAGGCTCTATTAGGCCCTCGTGATTGCAGAGTTAAACAGTCTTACCTGCTAAGCCATCTCCCCACCCCCTAAAACTTTATTAGAAAGTTATTAGAAGTTATTTTGTGGTGCCAGGGTTGAATCCAGGAATTCAGGCATTCTAGGTGAGTACTCTACCATGGAACAACGCCCCCAGCTCTTTCAGAGTGCTTTTGATCCTCGGTTAACTGAATCCTCTGCAAATATAGGGTCAAATGTGTAATTCACATACAGACTTTAGCTGTATGACTCAAGAGAATTTGACAAGTATACACACCCTTTTGAGGTGATTGAGATAAAGATTTGTATTACCTGAGAAGTTCCCTCTAGCTCTCCAATAAATCCTCTCTCTCTACCCTATGCCAGACAATCCTCTGAATCCCAACCACCAGCATCTTAGCTTAGCTTTGCCTTTTTTTGTGGTTCATTTCTCTATGTAGCCCACCTACCTCCTGCCTCAGCCTCCCCGGTCCACTGATTACAGATACTCTACGATGCCTAGCTTTGCCTGTTCTTAAACTTCATAGGAATAGAAGTGAACTTGGCATCTGGCTGCTTTCACTGAGCACATCGTCTGTGGGATTCATTCATGTTGTTGACAGAATCTATTGTTTCTTTCTTTGTATTCCTGAGCAGTGTGGTCTCTTCTAAAGAGGTATCATATTTGTCTAGTCTCCTGTTGACAGACAGCTGGTATGTTTCTGATGACTAGAAATACTGTGAACAGTTTTTTTTTAACTTTTGAGATATCACTTTTATTGAACATGTATATGATCCACTTTTACATTATTATAAACATTTTACAAATAAAACATTGTTTTCAGGACTGGAGAGATGGCTCAGCGGTTAAGGTGCTTGCCTCCAGAGCCTGAGGATCCAGGTTCAACTCCCCAGTACCCACATAAACCAGATGCACAAAGTGGTTCATGCATCTGGAGTTCGTTTGCAGTGGCTAGAGACCCTGGTGTGCCCATTCTTTCTTTCTCTGTATTTCTCTCTCTCTCCCTCTGTATCTCTCCATTTGCAGGTAAATAAGTAAAATATTAAAAACATTGTTTTGATTAAAAAAGAAAACATTTCCTGGATTTATCATTGTGGAAACAAAGACATATATAAATATGAAGGTCATTGTCATGGTTTGATCCATGTGGCCCCCCACAAACAAATGAATGTGTTCTGATTGATAGATCCTCAGCCGATGGCAGTTTGGGTTTTACAACCTCACTAGAGCTGTGTTGTTGGGGGGTGGTCTTATGGGGGTTATAAGCCAGCTTCCCCTTGCCAGTGTTTGGCACACCTTCCTGACGCTATGGCAGAGGTATGGCAGAGGTGATGTCCACCCCTCTGCTCATGCCATCATTTTCCCTGAAAGGATGGAGTCTCCCCTGGAGTTCATAAGCCAAATAAACCCATTCCTCCACAAGCCACTTTTGCTTGGATTCTTTCTGTGCAGCAACAGAGAAAGCTAACTGCAACAGTCAAGTACTAGAATTCCAAGTACTAGAATTACTGTGAACATTTTTGCATAAAACTCCTTATAAAGTACTTTTATTTCTCAGGGATGCAATTGCTGGTCAGTGGACAAGGGGTTGCTTGACTGTATGAGAAATTCCCAGAGAGCTTTTCAAAGTCGTTGCTCTATTTTACACTCTGTGAGGGACAAAGGGGAGCTCTGGTTGCTCCATATCCTCACTAACATCGCTGTCATTGGCCCTTTCAAAGTTAGCTAGTAGGCATCTTGTGAATATTACAGTTTGTATTTCCTAGTTGCTGTCACTGGTGATGTGGAGGATTTTCATGTGCTCACTTCTTCGATGTCTCAGTGTCATGTCTTCTTCAAATCCAAAGTTGCCTTGCCTGTCCTTTTCAAAACTGTTTTGTGAGGCACACTTGATGCACAGCAATATGCCTCCACTTCTACGTGTAGAGTCCAATGAGTTTTGACAGGTGTGCAGGCCTGTAACCCCACCCGAGGGAGCCATGGGCATTTCCACAACCTCAAGAAGCTCTCCCTCCCATGGCTCCTCTAGCAGGCATCACCCGCCTTTCCATTCCTGCCCCAGCCAGGCTCGGAGGTTAGCCTTGTGTGGAATTTCAAATGATACAGTTTGCATAATTTGTTTTTGTAATTTTAAATTTTTATTTATTTGCAAGCAGAGAGAGATGGAGATAAGAGAGACAGAGAGAGAATGGTGTGCCAGGGCCTCCAGCAGATACCATTTCACTGTGTAGATATACCACAGTTTGTACTACAAACAAACTCCAGATACAACAAACTCCAGACACATGTGCCACTTTGTGCATCTGGCTTTACTTGGGTACTGGGAATCGAACCCAGGTCGTTAGGCTTTGCAGGCAAGCACCTTAATCACAAAGCCATTTCTCCAGCCTGCATTTGTTTTCAATATTTCATAATTTGTTTTCACTCAGCATATTTTTTGTTGTTGTTTATCTATTGAGGTAGGGTCTCACTTTAGCCCAGGCTGACCAGGAATCCACTGTGTAGTCTCAGGGTGGTCTTGAACTCATGGCAATCCTTCTACCTTGGCCTCCCAAGTGGGCATATTGTTTTTGAGGGTTTTTCCCCTCAAATAGTTTGATTTTATTCTGATTTAAATTTTTTTCATTGATTTCATCTGCTCAAGAGCCATATCAATAATGCTTTTTCTTTTTCTAGCGGGATACCATTTCACTGTGTAAATAACCCACAGTTTGTGTATCTGTTTGCTAGCTAATAAACGGCACATCAAGTGGTGGATCTGGTCCAGTTTGGGATTATTCCAAATAAAGCTGCTGTGAACACTTTTGTGTAAACTAGCCATAAGCTTTCGTTTTTCTTGTACAAAAATATAGGACTCATATTACAAGGTTGTCTTTACCTTTACAAGAAATTTTGATACTATTTTCTAAAGTGAATATACCATTGTATATTCCACACCAACGAATTGATTCTAACGGTTCTATATTCTTACCAACACTTAGCATTTTCTATCCATCATTTAACGTGCACCCATTCTAATATACATGCAGTGGCATATGCTCAGAGCTTTAGCTTGCTTTTTCCCATGACTAACAATGCCGAGCATATTTTTATGTGTATATTTGCCACTCATTCATCTTATAAAATGTCGTGTGTGTGTGTGTGTGTGTGTGTGTGTGTGTGTGTGTGTGTGTGTGTGGGTGGGTGCTCCAGAGCCTCTTGCTTCTGCGAATGAACCCCAGATGCTTGTGTCATTTTTTACATAGGTGGCTTTGGAATGGTGCCCCATGCCAGCAGACTTTGCGAGAAGGCACCATGAACTGCTGAACCATCCTCCCAGCCCGCATCTCTTCCTTTATTAAATTAGTATCTTCTGGCTGAGTCACATTCTGAACACAAGTCTGTATGTTTTACATATATTTTCTTGCAGTCCATGGCTGGCTTAACACTGTTTTCTAAAGACTAAAAGGTTTTAATTTCAATGAAATGCAAGCTCCTGTATATTCTTTTGGGGGTGTCTGTACGTGTGGTATGCAGATGTGCGTACTTCATGTATTCTCCTCATCACTTTGCTGCCTTATTTCTTGAGACAGAGTCTCTCTCTGAACCGGAAGCTTACACTGTTTTCCAGTTAGACTGAATGAGCAGCAAGCCCAGCAATCATCCTGCCTTTGCCCCACTTAGCACTGGGGTTACAGGTGTGCACAGCCATGCATGTTTATTATCCATTTATTTATTTTCGAGGTAGGGTCTCAGTCTAGCCCAGGCTAACCTGGAATTCACTATGTAGTCTCAGGGAGTCCTTGACCTCACGTCGATGCTCATACCTCTGCCTCCCAAGTGCTGGGATTAAAGGCGTGAGCCACCACACTGGGCTGATGCCTGGATTTTCTCATGGGTGCTGGGATCAAACCTAGGTCCTTGTGTGCCCTTGCTCCGCAAGTGTCCCCACCCTCTGAGCCATCTCCTCAGCCCCACAAGTCCTTTTTTTTATGGATTATCCTTATGCTTTCTTTTGGATTAGTAAATATATTCAGTAATTTTTTAGTACATTTTACTGAGCTTTTAGTTCTATCTCTTAATATTTTTATCTTTAATTTGTTGTAGTCTTAAATTCATAGTAAATCATTTTATCTCCTCCCATCTTTTGTGTCATTATTACATTTTACTTTTATTCATGTTTTAAGTCCTATCATATCCAGGTGTTCTTTATCCCATGATGGGGTTATGGCTTGATAAACCCATCAAAAATTGAAAAGACCATAAGTAAAAATGTCCTTAATATACCTAAACCACTGAACATCATAGCTACTGCCTTCAATGTGTTCAGAACACTTATATTAGCCTTCAGCTAAGCAAAATTGCCTAACACCAAGTCTATCTTATGATAAAGAGCTGAATATCTCATGTAATTTATTGAGTACAATAGTAAAAGTGAAAAACCAAGTGTTTTAAGGCTATTCTTTCCCACTATCATAAAATTGAAAAAACATAAGTTAGGGACCATCTGTATATTCACTTTTTCAGTTTTAGAAGTTCGATTTGAATCTTTCTTCAATTTTATTCTTATGTTGAAATAAACTATTCAGCCATCATATTTTTCTTAAAACATACATATTTGCACCCATTGATTTAAATTTCTTATCTCTCATTTCCAACAACTAGATCACCTGACCATGCTTCTATTGACTCCTATGGAACTTCCTGACTTGGGGCTAATGTCCTTGCTTCTCTGCATATGTCATAGCTTTCATTCTGGAGGCAGACACGAGCTTGCTTGCTTTGTGTTTTCCAGAGAACTCTTCTCTGTGGCAGCTGACTGCTGCAGTTTCTCCTAGAGTCTGGCTGGGCTGAAGCCTTATGTAGGTGGAATTCATCTATGACCATTCCATCATTCCGTCTCAAACTTGTGCCTTCTTCACTGCTCAGTATCTGAACTTGGGGAGATTGTATTATAGTTTCAGGAGCTTTTGCATTCAATTTCTTATGGCTTCCTGGTGCCCTCACCTTGAGGTTGGGTGGTGCTGGGTGATTAGACTGTCTACCTGCTCTTACTTCCTGGCTCCCTTCCTCGGTGGTGACATTGTTGGTTAAATAGTTGGGCTGAGTAGTTTATTTTCACCCTTGGGCTCTTGCAGATTCTGTCTCTGGCAGCTCCAGATTTCATCAGTTTGACTGAACTGGAGTCATGTTTCCCAGAATTCCCTTCACTTCTGGGTCAGTTTAGGTCACAAGAGACATTTTGCACAAGCCTTTGATGATGTTTTAAATTAAATATTGTATTACAAGGGCTGGAGAGATGGTTCAGTGGTTCCCTTGCTTGCCTGCAAGCCCAGGACCTATGGAAAGCCAGATGCAGGAAGTGGTGCACGCATCTGGAGTTTGTTTGCAGTGGCTAGAGGCCTTGGTGGGCCCATTCTCTCTTTCTCTGTATCTCTCTTCTCCTGCATGCAAATAAGTAAACAAATAATTTAAAGATAGTATTTAAAAAAAGAGTTAATTATGGCAATATGGTGCTTTCCAAACAATTTTGTTGCTTCGCTTGCTCACTTTTAATCCCCACAGCCTTTTCCCCACAATGGTCTCATGCCTGCTTTCATGTAATGAAGTTCTTTAGCCCACTCACCTGTTCACAATCCTCTGGTCCCTCCTTCATGTTCTCCCATCAGGTTTCATAACCTATATCCACTCTCATCCCCTATTACAGACATAGAAACATTCAAAGTTAAGATCCACATATGAGAGAGAACAGGCAGTCTTTGTCTTCCTGAGTCTGGGCTAGCTCACTTAGTATAGCATTCTCCAGTTCATCCATTTTCCCTACAAATGCCATAATTTCATTTTTATTTATGGCTGAATAAAATGCCACTGTGTATCTGTACCATGTTTTCATTATCCATGTATCCATTGATGACTGTCTAGGTCAATTTCATTTCCTGGCTATTGTGAATGGAGCAGAGCTCTGTGAGGACATGGAGTCCTTTGGGTATATGCCCAGGAATGGTGTAGATGGGTTATATGGTAGTTTAATTTTGGCTTTCTGAGAAAGTTTCACATGGATTTCCACACTGGCTGTACCAGTTTCTACTGTGTACAAGTCTTGGGCAAAAGACACAAAACTGGCAGGACATGGCTTTACATTTTGAAGGTCAGAAGGGTGTCGGGAATGTTAGGTGGCGCGGCAGCACCTGAGATCTCTGGCTCCTCTGGGATCCCTTCAGGCCACCAGCAGGTGTCCCACCCTCAGACCCAGGGTGTCAGCTCTTCATGAAGGTTGTCATTCTGAGAAGGGCAAATGGCAGATGTGGTTTGAGTGTGCCTTTGTGGTTCTGGTGTCCTTGGGCGTTCCAGCACATCCCTGGAGTCCCATTTATCCTGGCTTTCTTCCACAGTTCCTTCTCTTTCTGGCTACAGCCCAGCTGACCTCTAGTGTCTTAATGGTCAGTGTGAACCATTCTACCAGCTCCCTATATTGCATTAGGTCAAATTCATGAGAAATAAACCTTCTTCTAAGCCCTGGGTAGCCATTGTGTATTTCTGGTGGCCCCTGGTTGATATCCAGTCATCTAAGTCAAGGTTGATTCTTCCTTGTCTCTAGAAGATCTCTCCCTATGTGGCATGACACTCATTTCCATACTGACTTCCCAACCCTTCTCAGGTAAGGAAGCTGCCTTAGCCCTCTGCTTACCTCCCAGAGCCCATTCCCATCTAGAATTCATCTCAGCAGCAAGTCCTTGCATTTTTAACTCTTTGCTAGGCTGACACGAGTATGGTTTTTATTATTGTCATGTTTCCATCAAAAGCCTGTCCATTACCCTCTGTCCTAAACCCTAGAAAAGTTATACAAAATGTCCTAAGTGGGTATAAGTATGCTTTTATCATCTCTTTTCTTCTTTCTGAAGCTAGAAGAATGTTCACTGATGCTACCACAAACTACCTGAGACTTGGAGAGAGAGACCCTGCCACACACAGCACCAAGGAGTGAAAGGACCATGGGGGTAACTAGAGGTATCCTGAACTGGTGACATGTGAGACCATTGGTGTTTAAGCTACTGATAATTTTAGGTTTCTGATTCATGTAGCCAAATCTGTTTTTAGCAGACAGAGGAGTGATTGGAATTTTGTGGTGCAATTTGAGGTGAGTAACAGGGGCAATGGGAAAAGCTAGGAAGAAGCCAGAGACTCCAAATAAGACAGGTAATTGGAGAGGGGACAGGAAACTGATAAGTATTGCCAAGGCCAGCCTGGCTGTGGCAGGAAGGAGGCTGAAAGGTGTTTTGAGGGTGCAGTACACAGGAGAGAATAGACATTATTTTCAGGCAACTTGGGTATGTGCTACATGATAGGAGGTGTTAGGATTTCAATGTGAAACATCCCCCAAAGACTCCTGTGTTGGAACACAAGTGGTCTGTTTTGGGAGGTTATGGAAGCTTTCGGATATGTGTTTAGTGGGCAGACGGATGGGCTGTAGGGCTGGGACTCCACTTCTGGCTTGAGCTCACACCCACAGTGTGAGCAAGCAGCCTTATACTCCCATCACCAAGGACAAGAGCGGCTTCCATTGCCTGGCCTTTCCCACCATGATGGACTGTCCCCTCTCAAACCGTAAGCCAAAGACAGTCCTTCCTCCCTTCAGTTGTTACATTGGGCATTCTCTCACTGTGACAAGGAAAGTGGCTAATCTAGGCAGCTTCTCATTTGCTGCTTCCCTGAGATCACAGTTTCATCTTGAAGCTTTAAGGACTTGTATGTGGGTTTCTTTGGATACGGCCTTGTGCAGCCTGGAAGGAGTCCAGTTTATTTAGCTTCTAGTAAATCATCTGAAAGAACTGTAGGACCAGGGATGGCCAGCATTTTCTATGTCCGTGTCCCTCGCAGGAGCAGCAGCTATGTAGCCTTATAGTCACAAATATCCATCTTGTAGGGTTGAGGGCTTCACTATTTCAGATGAAGACAGTATCTCTCTTAAGTGAGACTGGCTCTCACTGTTCACTTTCTGCTTTGGATGAAGTCATATATTGTGTTGGGTATATTTCTCTGCTGGGGACTTGTTTCTTAGCCTAGCTAGGAGTTGACCATCCACCAACTCTCTTATCTAAACCGATTTCTCAATTGGAGTTTAGGCTTGTGAAGTTGAAAAAATCTAAGTTTTTTCTTCTTATCATTTCTAGGATCTTCTTTGAATTGTCCAAACTGGAAGGAAAGTACTTTATCCAACCTAGAAGAGGAAACTGAGGCTGTTGCAGTCAGCATTCTAGTTGCTGTGCAGAAAGAACCCAAGCAAAAGCGGCTTATGGAGGAATGGGTTTATTTGGCTTACTGACTCAAGGGGAGACTCCATCATGGCAGGGAAAATGATGGTATGAGCAGAGGGGTGGACATCACCTCCTCCACAGCACTGTAAACAGTGGCAGGAAGGTGTGCCAAATACTGGCAAGGGGAAGCTGGCTATAACCCCCATAAGTCCGTCCCCAACAACACAACTCCAGCAAAGTTTTAAAACCCAAACTGCCATCTGCTGAGGATCGATCAATCAGAACACATTCATTTGTTTGTGGGGGACACCTGGATCAAACCATGACAGAGACCCATAGAGGAAAGGGAGAGGGGTTCATCCAATGTAAGTAACCATAGGACCAGGCTGGCTCTAACACCCATGTTTCAGAACTCATAGTCCAAGCCTCTGCTCACCCCTGTCTTCAGATGGTACGGGATGACGGAAAGAAAGCCATATAGATAGATGGCTTTTATCCTGGCTTCCCTCTAATATGGAGGTGACCTGCCTTTTATCCCTTTGGGGACTTTTCTCTCCCTGTTGGGAGCAGAGAGCTGGAATATAATCATGACAGCAAATTCATACCCTGACCACAAAAGCAAACTCTACCATCTCCCCATCTTGGGGTTTCCACCTGCCTACTGGTTGTAGAAAGGTGACACAAGGGATTTCATGAAATTGTACTGTCTCACTCAGCATGGGCAGTTTTGATACATGTGTGTGTGATGGTTAAGTTTTGTTGCCAACTTGACCTTTTTAGTAATCTTGGGTGGATCTTGGATGTTGTTCACAGGAAGGCAGCTCTCTCAGTAGAGGGTAGAATGTAAAGAAGCTCAAGGAAGCTAGAAATGAGCATCCCTTCCTGGGAGGGCAGTGCAGGAAGGAAATTCCAGAGACTCAGGAAGCCAACAAGTCTAGAATAGGGTTGCAAGAATCCTCTCACCCTCCACACAAAGCTATAGAAAGGGGGAAAGAATCTCTCCCCTCTGCCTATGTTCTGTTCTGTGTGTGTGGTGTTGGTGATAGCTTCTTTCTCTCTCTGCTTGGATCTGTGAGAGAGGACCATTATGGAACTTCCCTTGAATCTGTAATTTCAATAAATCCTTTCCTCCCATAAACCATGCTTGATTTAGAGATTCATCCCAGCAGTGTATGACTGACTATGACAATGTGTCTCTTCTCCACCCACTTTGGAACATTTGAAAAAGTCTGAAGGTAATGTCATAACTAAGGAGGTAATGAACAATGATACTGGCATCTAGTAGGTAGAGACCTGGGGTACTATTAAACACCCCACAGAGAACAGGGCAGCTCTTCACAATAAAGAATTATTCAGGGCTGGAGAGATGGCTCAGCGGTTAATGCACTTGCCTCCAGTGCCTACGACCCCGGGTTCAATTCCCCAGTACCCACATATGCCAGACCCACAAGGTGGTGGCCCTGGTGTGCTCTCTCTCTCTTTCTCTCTCTCTCTCTCTCTCACTCACTCTCTCTCTACTTGAAAATAAATAAATAAAATATTTAAAAAAAGAATTATTCAATTCCCCCATGAGCTGTGACCAAAGCAATAGGAGCTATATCAGGTCTGTGGTGCCCAAGAAGTACCAACCCTAAAGTCTCAATACCAGCCCTTCAATTTATAGCTTATACTTACCTACATCTGATCTCATCCTTCACCTACACCTTAACTATCCCTCAACTTCCCTCATTCTCAATGTGGGCCTATGAAGACTAGAATGTTCCAAACTGTAATATGCTTAGGTACACTCATTGGGGGACACAGCTCTGAAACTTTCCTATCCAGAAGTAGGTACACTGCTTCTAGGAGAAAGCCTGATGGCTGGGAGAGCTAATTCCTGGTACCCCTATCTCACTAGGGCACTAGCTGCCTCTAGCAGCAGCCTGAGGAAAAAATAAACTGAAGAGAGATGTTTATGTCATTGGCAAACCTGCTACCTCTGCTGTCACCGCTGCTCTGATGCTACTGTGCTGTGGCTTCTTCTGAACACAGCTGCTCATTGGCATTTGTATTGAACAGTCAAAACCCAGTAATACATGAACAAATAGTACATGGCATGAACAAAGGGTAAGGGTCTTTTGACTTTGGATAATCCTTAAACATTTGTTGAGTGTGACTTCCTGGACTCTACAAATCCAGAACACACATACCCTCTGATCACAAGAGCAATCACATTAAGGCAGCCTGTTGCCTATCTTAAGACTAGTCAGCATCTCTAAACATTGCTTGTCAGCATTGGTCCTCTGTGCTGTTCAGGTCAATGGTCCACCAAGGCCGAGGAAACCTAGTCACGTTGCTTTAAGCAGGTGGATTGTACAGTTGTAAAATCAACTTTAAATCAAGTTACAAGTAAGGAATTTAGCGTCTCATAACATCACCAAAACTTTTTTTTTAGGTAGGGTTGTCACTCTAGCCCCAGATGACCTGGAACTCACTATGTTGTCTCAGGGTGGCCTTGAACTCATAGAGATCCTCCTACCTCTGCCTTCCGAGTGCTGGGATTAAAGTTGTGTGCCACCACGCTCGGCTCACCAAAACTATTTGTAAGAAAGGCCCATAAGAAATATTCCCAGTCGTTTTCCATAGTTCATTCCCACAGTTTATTCTATAGTTCATCTTTTGCATCGTCAGCATTGAAGGGTCTCACTAGTGTTCAGACTGTCTCAGTACTTCCAGGGTGGGACTGGGATTCTGTTTTTCTAACAAGCGCTCAGGTGATGCTGACACCACAGCCAAGACTGTAAGTAACAGGAATAAGATGCCATGACTCTCCTGCCCTAGTTCCTATTTACCTTTTGTTATTGGCTTTCCTCTTTGTCACTAGCATGTTGGGAGCATTGTGTCTTGTAGCTGGGACACCCTGGAGACTTGCTCTCAGCTGGACTCTGCCCCACTTGGCTGCATTTCATCCAGGTTAACCTCTACTTCAGGGCATGAGAAAGTCAACAGAGACTCCAGGAATCTGATGCCCCAACATCACCAAGCTTCTTCTAGTTATTGTTTCAGTTTCCCCTAATATCTCCTTTGACAATATTTATTGAACACATTTCATTTCCACTAATGAAGCCAAAATATTACCCTCCTAAAATAAAATGTATTTTAATTTTGATTAACAATACCCAATTGTCCTACACATACCATTATCTTTCTTACTGCTCTCTATAAAAAGAAGTCTAGGATGAATGCTATCCTTAGTTTATGATCAATATTTCTGTTAGCTGGCATTGGCAAGTTATTCAACCAGACAGAGAACAGAGCTAATGATTCCTAAGTTGCAATGTGGTAGACGTTGTCCAAGACAATGGATGCAAACATAGGTAGCTCAGAGTCTGTTATATCTGGCTGTTATTTAAAATATAACTTCTGCAACTTTGTTTCAATCAGACAAGGCAAGATGATGGAAGAGTATCTTGAAGGAAGACATTATTACAGTTCCCAGGAGGACAGACATACCATGTAAGACCAGGTAATGGGGAGGCACCTGTGTTGGTCAGAGGCAGGAATGAGTCAAGAGAATGAGTCAAGACAGGCTACACAAGTCTGAACAAGTTAACATAATGCTAGGGACTCTGTCTAGTGTTTAGCTCTGGACTGATTCTGGGCAGGGGATGTTGTTTGGTGCGTGAGGGTTCAGTTAAGGAGGGGTTCAGTGATAAGTGCTTTTTGGGTTGGTGGGGTTGCATCTGAAAGTCTTGCAGGCAAGTCATTATCTTTAGAAATTCTTCCTCGGGAGGAACAGGCTCTCCAGCATTCACAGAGCCCCAGGATGTCCAAACTTCCAAAAATACAGAGGATGAAAAAGAAATGTATCTCATATATGGTGTCAAGCATGGCTCAGGGTCATGAACACCCTTTCCTTTGCCAGCTGAAGTGAAGAGGCAACTTGTAGTGACTTCCTCCAGGCTGGCTGCCCCTTTGTCCTTCCTCAGGAAGTCTTCTCCATCTGTCTGGAAGTCAGCAACACTGCAGTCTCAACTTCCAGAGGCCTGTGTAACCAGAGACCCTGTAACCCTGTGCTCAGATTCCTGCCTCCGGGAAGCCTGGGACTGTGGGACTGTGTGTGTGTTTCTATTTCCTGCTGGTAGGATGAGGCTAATTTCGACTTCCCAGTGCTCCCATTCCAAGTGAGTAACCAGAGTAGCATGTCACAGGACTGGAACCTGCTGGTGCAGTTAGAAACCAATTGCTTGCACACAGAGGAAGGCTGCCCTTTGCGTGGAGGGGGAAGGGGAGGGGGAGGGGAGACTCGGACCAGACTGCTCTAGAAGCTGCCTCTGTGCTGGACTGAGGATGACTCACAGCCCCAGAGAGCAGCCTTGCTTCCAGAAGAGCTGGAGGACTCAGGAGCTTTGACTCACTGAAGCTAGCTAACAGCCATTTGAGGATGGTGGGGAGATGAGGGATGGGAGGCAGGCATGTTTCCTTGGTGCCCGTTGGAACACTCAGGGGGCAGGACTCCCTTGGCCAAGGGGCCTCTGAGAGTCGTAGGATGCTTTGGGTGCAATTAACAAATAGGGAATTTGAACTGGGAATGGTGGGTACATGTTTGTTTTCTCAGAATTCCAAAGGCTGAAGAAGTATGGAGAATTTGAAGCCAGCCTGGGCTACATAGTGAGTTCAAGGCTAGTCAGGACTATTTAGCAAGACTCTGTTTGAAAAACTTCAGAGCTGGGAGATAGTTCAGTCACTAAAGTGCTTGCCTTACAAGCATGAGGACCCGAGTTCAATCCCCAGTAATCTAAAAAGCCAGACATGGTGGCATGCACCTGTAATCCCAGTATTAGGGAAGTGAAGACAGGGCTCGCTGGCCAGCCAGTCTAGCATAGTTGGTGAGTTCCAGAGCCATGAGAGACCCTGTCTTAAAGATGGCACCCTGAGGAATGACACGTTATATTATCTTCTGGCCTCCACACCAAACACAACAAAGCAAAACAAAAATCCCCAAACTAAACAAAACAACAAAGCAAATTTAATGGGCTTAAAGCTTAAAGAGCTTTCTGGCCTTGACCGATGTCTACAGGGGGCATGGACATCAGGATTGTGTGACATTGAACTTCATGAGGTCATTAGACATCTGCTTGCTTGCTTTCTTTTCTGGCCTCCACAGCCTTTGTTTCATTTTAGGGCTATTTCCTCGGTGGTATTTGGATAATCTTAGAGCTTCTTTTGTGTGCCGACAGTTTTAATCTTCAGCTGGGTCTGGGCTGCTCTTTGCTTTTTCTCATCAATTTTTTGGATTGGAAATCATGTTGTTTGGAACTTGGTTTGTTTCTGGAAACTTCTCTTTTCTTAAAAACCATCTTATTGAATGAATATTCTAACTAAGTTTCTCTTAGGGTAGAGAGCACTTGTAGAATTTTCTTACAGAGTGGCTTCATTTTTTCTTTCTTCTTGCAGGGCTGGGGATGGAAGTCAAGGCTTTGTGTGTGTGCTAAGGAGGTGCTTTGCCACAGAGTGGCACCCCCAATACCATCTTAGTTTATTTATTTATGTAGCCTGTGTGTGTAGTGTGGTATGTGTATGTGGGGGCACCGTGTGTGCAGCATACGTATGTGTAGATGCATGCCCCATGTGCACGCATGCAGAGGTCAGGTGAGAATATCTGGTGTCTTCTATCACTTTTCTGCATTGTTTCCTGGAGATGGAGTCTCTCACTGAGCCTGGAGCTGCCGGGTATTTTGGTCAGACAAGCTGATCAGTGAGCCCTAGTGACTCTCCTGTCTCTGCCTCAGCTAGGACTTGGGTTACAAATGCCTTGTGGCCATGCCTGACTTTTTTCAAGTTACTGGGGACCAAATTCAGACGTTCATGCTTGAGTGGCCCTCTTACCTGCTGAGCCATTTCCCCAGCATCAATTTCTCGAGGTCTTTCCTTTTCTTTTCATCTTGCTAGTTTAATGGGAGCGGTCCTGACACACTTCTGTTGCTTTTACATGGAGTGGCACTTCTCCTCAAGCTGTCTTATCTGAGCTAGGCTGAGAGCCGAGGATCGCTTGCTGTTCACCTATTGTAGCTTGACCGTGTGTGTGGGGGTGCTCAGTGTGGAGTCCGGCTGAAGCTAAGTATGGCCCTTCAAGAAATCAGTGTTGAATGGCCTGACCGGAGTTCTCCTATGCAGCCAGGGGTGACCCTCATCTGTCTGGATTCTACAGGGGTCAGTTTGTCCATCCCAGACATGTTCCCAAATGCCTTTCTTAGCCTCCCTCGAAGCTTGGACTTGCTCAGGAAGCCTTGCCTCTCCCTTGGGGATTCTGTTTTTCATTCTCAGATTCCTAGTTTTTACAGTGGCTTGTTGCACGACTGTTTCTGAAAAGATGTAAATAACCACCTGTTTGTTCTTCTTTTACCCCAGATAGGACACTGACACAAACAAAAGTAAAGATTCTATTAAAAAAAGGGGGGGGGGCTGGAGAGATGGCTTAGCAGTTAAGGCACTTGCCTCCAGTGCCTAAGGCCCTAGGTTCAATTCCCCAGGTCTACATAAGCCAGACCCACAAGGTGGTGGCCCTGGTGCGCTCTCTCTCTCTCTCTCTTTCTCTCTCTCTGCTTGAAAATGAATAAATAAAATGTTAAAAAAAAAGATTCTACCCAAGGCCAAGTTGGTGAACTAATTGGTTTATTGGGCTTTACTTACAGGAGTGTGGGTGACTCAGAAACAGTCATGGGTGACAATCTCACAGAAGCCTTATGGAGCTCTTCTTTCAGTTCACCTTTCATCTCCTAAATATTCTAGCACCTCCCAAGATCCTGTGCAGCTGGGGCGAGGGGAATGGCTGAAACCTGCTCCACTAGAGAGTGTTAGCAGCCCCATGGCCATTACCTCAGACCTAGCGAGCACTATATTGTACTGCTCCTTTCATTGCCATGACAACAGGGCTCAGCATTCTGTAGGTCACCACAGCAACCTCTGCTCCATGAGAGCCAATGGTCACGTCCTGATGACATCTGGAAGAAATTGCTTTGCCCCAACATGGCCCATAGTTAGTTGGTTTTTACTTGGCTAAAACCTATTCTTTTTCATAGATATTATCTCCTCAGGGCTGTAGACATTCTCCTTTTCTAGTCATTTTCATATTGCTCTGCTATTTTTATTTTGTGTGGGGCAAGCAGCTCTCCTGGTCTGATGGTGTGTGTGTGTGTGTGTGTGTGTGTGTGTGTGTGTGTGTGTGTGTGTGTGTGTGTGGAGATCAGAGGACAATTTTCAGGTGTCAGTCCTCACTTTCCACCTTGTTTGAGGCAGGGTCATTCCTTCACCACTCTGCTTGCCAGGCTAATGAATTTCTGGTAGATCTGGCAGCCTCTGCCTCCCACCTCCCCACAGACATGCCAGGAGTAGACACCTGCTACAGCATCTGGTTTTATGTGGGTTCTGGGTACCAAGTTCTGGTCCTCAAGCTTGTGGCACGTGCTCTGTATCTACTGAGTCATCTCCCTAGTCTTCTTTGTCACCATTTTCCTCATCGTTTTAGAACTTTGGTTTGCAGGCTCATCTTGAATGGCTGTTTCTTCACTGTTTCTCTTGCTCTTATCCCTCCTCAGAAGTGTCTTTTTGGTTACTCTCCCCAGCTCCCTAGAGGCCCATTTCAACCCAGGACTCATGATAAAGTGTCAGGTCTTATGGTGGACAGGTCATAGTGCAGCAGGTGGCTTGGTGCAGACATTACTGGAGCACCTGTCTTCTCCCCTCTTCATGGGAATTACAGCTCTGGCTCTAGTCAGTGGCAGACATTTGTTTCAGTCATTTTTCCAGTTTAAATCAGTGAGACTGGCTCCCATCCTCTATCTCGAATGGGCTACTTTTTGCTTCTAACGATCCCAGAAATTGAACTTGACCATCTCAGCCTAGACCTGCAGCCAAGCAAGCCCAAGCATCAGCCCATTTAATGATTCATTTGGGTTCAGGGTGATTGGAACATGGAGATATTTATCTTGTTTTTATTAAGGGTACACATTTTCCATTCTTTTTCTATTTGCTAAGGGTTTGAATTGGAGCTCCAGTGTGAGTTCAGTTTGGATACTTGAATGCCATAGTGGCTGGATTTCATAAGAAAAGGGAGGTGTCATACAGCAAAATAATGTCCTATTGGAACCACATAGGGGAATGACAAATGAACTATTGATCAAGGACTCAAGAATCCTGAGCCTTTAAAAAATATTTATTTGCAAGGAGAGAGAAAGGGAGAGAGAGAGAAGAGGAGGAGGAGGAGGAGGAAGAAGAAGAAGAAGAGAGGGAGGAGAGGGAGAGGGAGGGGGTAGGGGAGGGGAGGGGGAAGAGGAAGAGATGGGGCATACATACCAGGGCTCTTACTGTTGCAAATGAACTCCAGATGCATGCACCACTTTGTCCATCTGGCTTTATGTGAGTACTGGGGAATTGAACCTTGGCTGGCAGGCTTTACAAGCAAGCTCCTTTAATCACTGAACCATCTCCCCTGCCCAAGAGTCCCGGATCTTCTCGCCTGCTTACTTGCTGTGTGACTTTGGATGAGTGACTTCATCTCTAAGGTTGGGTCAGTTGACTCACGTGTAAAATGTTGATGTTGGATACTTAACCTCCAAAGTCCTGTCCATCCCAGAGTTCCGGGAGTCTCCAGGCAGACTGTTTCAAACAATGCTCTCTGCACAGTCGGGAAGGCCATGAGAGTATTTGTTCAGTTCTGGCAAATGGTAAATGTGTCGGCCACTCTAATGAAATGAGTACATTTTTGCTCTAAATGTCATGGATGTTTATTATCAGATTAAACTACAGCAGGCCTAATTTTAGCTCTTCCAATTCAAGGGGAGCGATGAAGATTAAATGTTAGGCATAATTAAAGATGCAGATGTAGTTATATCGAATTATAAACCTCATTAAGTGAAACGTCCCAGGAAGGCCCCTGAGACAGTCTACAAAGGACTTCTAGTCACAATGCCGCACTTATTAAAATATTAGAAAGTAAATCTCACTCTAAAAATATTATCACTTGGATGGAAGGGTCTTAAAAACATGGTTGGATTGTTTTCTGTGAGTAATTTTCTTGCTCTGTTTGCAGAGAGTTGGGAAGAGGGAGTTCTACCCTGGCATCATGTATGGAGGGTTTCTATAGGGCTTAGTGACACCCCCCCCCCCCGCCACTGAATGGGATCCAATTTTTTTGGGTCTGTAGAAAAAGTAGAAAAAGTAACTCAAGGTCAGATTCCATTCCAGAAAGGCTAGCTGAGCAAGCTGTGGGAGAGGAAAGAGGTTTGCCTAGGATTGTAAGGCCATGTTTTCAAACATGGCTAGATCAATTTCCTGTTGTTTTCCTGTCTGTAAAGATAGAATGTAGATAGATATTTGAACAATTCAGAGAATACGGAATAGGCTAAAATTAAAATAAAAAATTCTACCTACTTCAAAGTACCCAGTGTTGATATTTTGGTCTCTGTTTCTCAAATTTTACAAAAATAGTTTATAACTTAAATACTGGTTTTACAGTCCAATATATACTTTGGCTCTCTCTCTCTCTCTCTCTCTCTCTCTCTCTCTCTCTCTCTCTCTCTCTCTCTCTGCATGCACATGTGGCTGAGTACACATACAAATGTACATATGTGGAATGAAGGCCAGAGGAAAACATCAGATGTTGTTTCTCAGGTGTTATTTTTTGAGACAGGGTCTTTCACTGGCCTGGAACTCACCACTAAGTGGGCTAGAATGCTGATGTCATGGGAAAGCAGTCCTAGACAAGATACCACCACCAATGGGTGTGGCCCTGTGTGTGTGTGTGTGTGTGTGTGTGTGTGTGTGTGTGTGTGTGTGTATGTGTGTGTACACTGACTTTATTTACAAAAACAGACAATGTACTGGTTTCGGTCCATGTAGTTTTCTGACTCTTCATAAAGCTAAACATCTGTACTGGACAATTTAAACCTTCTCCCTTTTTTGGCACAGGGCACAGACTCATTGCTATCATCACCACTATTGTCATCTCATGTGTCATCCTCACTGGATAGCGCACTTCTGGGTATGCAGGACCATAAAGACCAGTGACGTTAACATGGGGAGGCAGCTTTCAGGTTATATTTAACTGAGCGTTCATTTCAGAGGGGAGCAGGTTAAGGAAGGCTGCCTGCTCTAGACCATGATCAGCAGTCCCTCGCTTGGATGCTGTCCACCCTTGTTTCCATGGTTACCAGCCACTTTGGAGTGCCTGAGAGGCTAAGCCCCAGCCTCCTCCTCACAGGTGGTCTGTCCTCAGAGAAGGCCAGCTTCTGCCTCATGTTCCATCTCTGGGCCAACTGTGTGGGCTAGTCTCAGGAAGGGACTACCCAAGGATGTAGCTGGAAGATTCTAAACGGGCACTGAAAGCAATGATCAGAACGAAGGCAAGTGGGTGCACAGGGGGTTGGGCCTGGTGGGCATGAGAAAGCCCTGCAGAGCCCTTCCCTTGGAGGATGGGGAGAGGCTGGTTCAGTGATCCTCTGACCAGTAACCCCATCTCATCCAGACTTCTCTTCTGTTTTGGAGATGGCTCAGCTTTCATCTGGGAAAATGAAAGGGCAGGCTGCTGGGTCCCCTGCTGACAACTTTTGCAGCAAGAGTGAGTCTTGCTGATCCTTCTGGCTCAAGCACACTTCATTTCCCAGTAATTAAACAAGTGGAGATCAAAGCCAGCAAATCTCCCCATCTCTCAGCACAGGAGATGAAGGTAAATGTTTCCCGCAACAGTTTTTTCTTTTCTTCTCCTTCTCATTAAAAGTGACATGTGAAATGTCTTCTCCTTTCTTTGAAGAAAACGGATGAGTTCAAGGTCAGTCCCGAGAAGATGTCTGGTCTGGCCACCTAGGTTATGCTACTCCAATTTTTATTCTCTGTGTGTTGTACTCACAGCATCTAAATCAGGTCAAGTCAGAAGACAAAGGAAAGTCAATGAAGACACAGGTGGTGGGCTGGGCTGGTGGCTCAGCTAGTAAAGCACCTTGATGCACAGGGACCTGAATTCAATCCCCAGAACTCACCTAAAATGCCAGGTGTGGTAGAGGCAGAGGCAGGAAGATACCCAGGGCTCGCTGCCCAGCCAGTCTAGCCTGATGGGTAAGCTCCAGGCCAATGAGACTTCCTGTGTCAAAAGTGATGGAAGGGGTTCTTAAGGAGCGTGTCCCAGGTTGTTTTCTCCCAAGGCAGCTGTGAATCCAAGTCTCCCTCAGGTCCTCATGCTCGGCTCATCTATTGAGACTTTTCACTCCTCATCCCAGCTCCTCAATCCAGAGAAAAGGTGTGTGTGGTGGAGGGGGACCTGACTGACCTGATCCATCTTGAGCCAGGCAACTGATGTCATAGGTTCTGGCCAGATGCGAATGTTCCAGGACCCACCGCTGACACAATTTTGTTCCAACTTAAAAAATTATCAGCGTCTGGGTTGGGGATGCAGTGCAGTTGGTAGCGTGCTTGCCCAGCATTGGGAGGAGAGGGCTTATTTCAGGTTTTAAAAATAATCCATGGGAAGGGTTGGAAAGATGGCTCAGTGGTTAAGACACTTGCCTGCAAAGCCTGAGGTTCTATTCTCCAGTAACCACGGAAAGCCAATGCACAAGCCAATGCATCTGGAGTTCATTTGCAGAAGCTGGTGGCCCTAGTGTATCTCCTCCACCATGAATAATTTTTTAAAATTTCATGGGAAACTCCATCAATGGCAGAAGAAGCTGGCTGACTCCATCATACATCAGCATAGCAGACAGAGAAAAACCAACACCAGCAAGCAGGAACGAAATGCCAAAGCTCAAACTGCTCTCCACACACCTGGTAGGACTGGACTCCAAGCTCCGCCCCCAGGGCTCCACCCACCGGAGACTCAAAATTCAAGCCTGAGTCTATGGGGCCATACATTCAAACTATGGCACTGGTGTTTGATTCCACATCACTGAGAGAACCAGGCATGTCTGCAATCTCTGCACTGGGGAAGTGGAGGCAGGAGAGTCAGAAATTTAGGTTTGAAGGCAGTTTGGGATACATAAGTGCCCCCTGTCTATATATATATATATATATACCTCTCTCTCATACACATATTTTAAAAGGTCATGTATAGTTTTAAAGTCATGTATGACAAATAGATACATATATATGAAACATATACTGCATACACCCACAGAATGTAGCTTCCCTCTCAGTTTCTTGGCAAAATACGGACACCAAATTTCCCTCACGAGTGGCATTGTCAGTGGGGCAGACACGGGAGGCTGAGGGCTGGGTTTGGACTCTTGGCTGCTTTTTTTTATCAGCCAGTTTTTTTTTTTTCGGAGATGTCATTCAGATACTATAAAATTCACCCTTGAAAGTGTACAATTCAGTATTTTTAGTATACTCACAAGATTTCGCAACTATCACCACTATCTAGTTCCAGATTATTTGATCACTCCTAAAAATAATCTTCTTGCTTGTTGGCGGTCACTACCCATCCCCCTCCCTCCTGCTCTAGGCAACAACTGATGCGTCCTCTGTCTCTGTGGATATTTCAGTTCTGCACACTTCATGTCATTTAAATCAGACAATATGTGGCCTGCGTGTTGTCTTCACTGAGTGTTGTGGTCAGCTTTCTAGTTGCTGTGCAGAAAGAACCCAAAAAAATGGCTTGTAGAGGAATGGGTTTATTTGGCTTACGGACTTGAGGGGAGACTCCATCCTGGCAGGGAAAACGATGGCATGAGCAGAGGGCTGGACATCACCTCTGCCACAGCACTGCAAACAGCGGCAGGAAGGTGTGCCAAATACTGGCAAGGGGGAGCTGGCTTATAACCCCATAAGCCCACCCCTGACAACACAGCTTCATCGAGGTTGTAAAACCCAAACTTTCATCAGCTGAGGATCGATCTATCAGAACACATTCATTTGTTTGTGGGGGACACCTGGATCAAACCATGACACTGAGCTTCCTGTAGCTGGAATCAAGGCCTTGTTAATCACACAATGTTCCATTTTATGGCTAGATCCCATTATATTTATCCTTTCATCTCTCCATGGGCACCTGTGTTGTTTCCACTTTCTGCTTTTGAGATCGCTGTGCACAAGCTCTGTGGGCACACGTTTTCTATGCCAGCTCTAGAACGGGGCTGCTGAGTCATGTGGCAAGTCTGTGTCAAACATCTTGAGGAACTGCCGGCTGCTCCCTTGACAGTCCCAGCAGCTACATGGGATTCCAGTCTTTCCACACCCTCCCCGGCGCTAACCATTTGTCCTTAGGTTGTGGTCATGCCAGTGAGTGCGAAGTGGTATTTCATTGTGGTTTTTTTCATTTGCGTTTCTCTGAGGATCAATGCTTTGAGCATCCTTGCCTGTGCTTAGTGGCCATTTCAGGTCTTTGGAGAAATCCTTGCTCATTCCAAAAAAAAAAAAAAAACACAGTTAAACTGTCTTTTATCATTGTAAACAAGCTGTTTGGCCTTCATCTAGTAGCTCTACCTATCTGGGACTAAGTTTTTCCAACCGAGGACATGCAAGCTCACCCTGTCAGTATCCAGTAGGGCAATTGGTTATTCTGTGTCTTTTAAAAATTTTATTTATTTATTTATTTATTTTCAAGCACACACACAGAGAGAGAGAGAGAGAGAGAGAGAGAGAGAGAGAGAGAGAGAGAGAGAGAGAGAGAATGGGTATACTAGGGCCTCTAGCCACTGCAAATGAACACCAGATGCACACGCCACTTTGTGCATCCAGCTTTATGTGGGTACTGGGGAATCAAACCCAGGTCATTAGGCTTTGCAGGCAAGCATCTTAGACTCTGAGCCTTCTCTCTAGCCCTATTCTGTGTCTTGATGACACTCAAGACTTACAGAATGGACCCAGAGGACAGGTCCATGAGCCAACCAGTTATTGCTTCATCACATGACCCGATCACTTCTCAAAGGTATCACCTGCTAATATCATGCAACTGAGGGCCGGGGTTTCCATATATGGATGGGGGCATATTTAGCCCATGTATCTGTTGAACCAAAGAGAAGTCACCTAGGCAGTGACCAGCTGTAAGGAGCCTCCTCCCTTCTGAAGTCTGAAAGGACTGAGAGACTTCTATAGCCTAGGGGCAATGGTGTTGTAAGTTAGCTTTCTGTCACTGTGACAGAAGGCCAGAGATCACCAGTTTAAAAGGCGGAATATTGGTTGGTGGTTTCAGAGGTTTCACTCCATGTGGGGCTATCCCCATTGCTTTGGGCCTGTGTAAGGTAGACTGTCGTGGTGGATATCATGTAATGGAGCAAAGCATCTAACCTCATAGCAGCCAGGAAGGAGGGAGGGGAGAAAGAAAGGGTAGAAGAGAGGGGAAAGGAGGAGGAGAAGAAGGAAAGGTGGGACTCCCGAGAAGCAGTTGGATCATGGATACTTCTGACCTAATCAATGAATTGATCTATTGATAGAGTCATAACCTGATGCATTGGGAGGTGATGGAAGCTAGAAGGTGGAGGTAGAGTTGAAGGAAGTGGGTCACTGGGAGGTGGCGTCAAGCTGGATGAAATAAGGCATTTGGGGGCTGTGTCCTGGGAGGGTATGTCTTATCTCCAGTCTACTTTTCTCTATTTCTTTCTCTATCTCTGTTCCCTTTCTCTCATGTTCCCAGCCATGATGTTTACCTTTACCAGGATCCAAAAGCTAAGTGACAATGAACTGGAACCTCTGAAATTATGAGCCAAACAAATCTCTCCTCCTTTAACTAATATTGTCAGGAATTTCGTCGCAGCAATGGAAGGCTAACATACCTATTTTTGTCACTTTAATCATTCTCAGCATGGACTGGCTTTGACCTGAATCCCTAGTAACAAATTTGGTGCCAAACATCTACTACAACTAACTTATTCTTGTCAGGAGTGAGTGTCCTTAACCTAGTGTGAAGGAGAGGGAAAGAGGGGCTCTCTTTTTTTCCCCTTTAGCCCAAGAACAGCTTGCTTTGGAAGCCTGAGGGTGGCAAAGGCTCTGGTTGTATCAGTTACTTTCTTGTTACTGTGAATTGAACCCAGGCTGTTAGGCTTTGCAAGCAAGCACCTTTAACTGCTGAGCCATCTCTCCAGCCCCCTCCCCCTTTTTGAGGTAGGGTCTCACTCCAGCCCAGGCTGCAATAGTTGTTTGGCACACTGCCTTCTCCTATGTTGTGGGTCTTAAGTACAGACATCTGTCCTCCAGGACGGACTCCATACCACAGTGATGGCTTTCTCCAGCAGGGCCACCGCCTCGAAGCCACATAATTCCACCAATGCCAGCCGCTCCTGGTGCTCCATTACCTGGCTGAGATGTGACTCTTTCCCTGGGGGTTACAGCGTAGACCAGGTAGGGGTGAGGCCTGCTCCTCCTCCCGGGTCTCCTCCCAGGCATTTGTCTGAGGATCTGCTTCAGAAGCCAGGCCTAGATCTTGATCTTGACCACACGCACAGTTGTTTCTTGTGTCAAGGATCTAAGAATGATAGCAGTAGAAAGTCATGGAATCACTCATTTTTTGAAAATCTTCCAGACAGGTCTGGAAAGATGGCTCAGCAGTTGGAGCTGTGCTTACAAAGCCTGATGGTCCAGGATCAATTCCCCAATGCCCACATAAATCCAGGAGCACTAAGAAGTGCATGTGTCTGGATTTCATATGCAGTGGCAAGACGTCCTGGCATACCCATACTGTCTCTCTCTCTCTCTTCTTTTTTTAATATTTTATTTATTCATTTTCAAGCAGAGAGAGAGAGAGAGAGAGAGAGAGAGAGAGAGAGAGAGAGAGAGAGAGAGAATGCACCAGGGCCACCACCTTGTGGGTCTGGCTTATGTGGGTCCTGGGGAATTGAACCTGGGGCCTTAGGCACTGGAGGCAAGTGCCTTAACCGCTGAGCCATCTCTCCAGCCCTCTCTCTTCTTTCTCTCTGAAATAAATTAAAAAATAAAACTAAAAACCTTACAGATCACTCACTAAGCCTCTTTTCTCTTACTAGCTTCTGTTCCCTTTATAGTTGCACCATGAACCCACAGCAGCCTGCTCAGGAGCCCACCAATGGAAATACAAACCCTGAGTGCAGCTATCTTCCCAACAACCACCTTCCTCCCGGCCACTAGCTTCCACCTGGACTGCCTTCCCCTTTGGCCTGGGTCCTCTCCAGAGAGAGCTTGGCCTTCATGTGAAATAGTAAAACCACTGTATGGTTTCTAGACACCCCCCCCCCAACAAGCCTGTTTACGCAGATCTGAGCGTGGTTCCAGTCTCTTTCACATCACCCCTTCCATTTTCCATTTTTATTGAGGATTTTCATCTATGAACATACAATGATTGCATCATTATCCCCTTTCACTGCCTTCTGTTGTCTCCTCCTTTCCCACTCCCATCCCACAGAACCCCTTCCTTCTAACTGGACACTCTTTCTATTTTGATGTCTTTTTGTTTGTTACGTTAAACGAGAGAGAAGACTTAGCGCACCAGCAGAGACAGGCTTTCTTCTGGGGAAGCCCGAGAAGGGCTATGACCAGGCACATCAGCAACCACCTCCCTTACAGACTAAGGGTACTTATGGGGCGGTGGGGACATTGGCATTCCTTGGCTGCAGAGCAGTTCACCTAGCTTGGACCACTCCAGGAAAGTGATAATCAGACAGGTGGTTTGGGTCATTCCAAGAAGGTGATCATTGGGATGGGTGGCCTGAGTCACTCTTGGGAAACAGAATAACAATGAGATGCCAGTGAGAATCTGAAAATGGAAACATTCTGGTTCTGACATGGTATCCCCTCTCCATCATCCATGTCAAAATGCTGATGGGCTCAGCTTTGTACAGGTCTTGAGGAAGTAACGACAGTCAATAGCTGCCACGAGGTTCCTATGTGAATGGAGTGTCTCAGAGCACTCATCCACAATGGTCCCAGAGCCTTGGAGGCTGTGTGGGAGATGACTCATTAGTGCTGAGCTACTTAGTCTCAACACTTAAGAAGCTTGGTTGGCAACAGAACAGTACTAGTCTATAGACATAAAGTTAGTATAAATTTTTAGGGGGAAATTTGATGAGCACATAATATCTAGTTAAACATCTATAGTAGCTTCTCCCCCACCCCCTTCAAGGCCAGGGCTCCTCTATGTCCTCAGTGAGTCTTGCCTTGAGCTCAAAGCTTGCTTGAGTTTGATTTGGGGCCCAAAGCACAAGAGTATTCAGGAAGCCTAGCGTCCCATCCCTGTGGCAAAATGAAGAAAGAATCCAGGATTCAGAGCTAGCTGACTTCATTTCCAGCCTCCCAAACCTCAGTTTTGTCAACTACGAAGTGGGGTTCTTGCATGTAGAAGGTGGGGTGGTCACGACTGAGAGCAGTAAGCACACGGATCCTATAGAGGCTGATGACTGGAATCCTTTGGCCAGTCCTCTGAGTGGCTGCAGAGCAGTTAGGGACCCAGTCACACTTCCTGCCAGTAGCAAATGAGGAGCTGAGCCTCCAGCTCATACAGGCTGTCAAGGAATTTATTTTGCCTCTAAGTAAGTGCCTGAGTAGCCAGCAGCCGGAAAGGTTCCCCTTGCATTGTGGGTGTGCTGAGATAATTGCTCAAGTACTTTGTTAAAAGAAGAAGGAAAAAAAAAAAAACCCAAACCCTCTAAACCTCTCCACATTTCTATTAACCCCTGCATGGAGCAGTTCCGGACCATTGCTTCAGGTGGCATTTCTAGTTCAATTTCACAATGATGATCGGTTGAAATACTTCTTGCTAATCATCTTCTCTGGATGGGTTTGCTCTTCCTCTTCTTCAGCTGAGAGAGCCCCGATTTTGAATTTCAAATGTCCTGAGACACGCTTTCATCCTCTGTGGGGACTGATGAGTTAATATCTTAGGAAATAAATGGAGCTCAGAGCTCTTAAAATTCCCTGCCCTATGCCAACATCACAAAGAATAGCACAGTAGCACATAAATCTATGACTTGCATATGTTTACCTAATCACATTGGAATTCTCTTTGAACTTGACCCCAGGGGATAGAGATTATAGAACTGGCTGGTAGCTAAAATAATCCCCTGAAAAAGAAGTTCAGTGTCATGAGGACATCAGGATAAAATGCAGAAGGGGCTGTTTGTGGAAAAAACCCAACCAATGGTACCTGTAAGTGGTTCAGCAAGTTTACCAGGGGCTAGGCATGTCTCCCCTTAGGCTGGGGCTGCAAACTGTTGGTTAATTTTTCTTGTCTATCTCCTTTCCTCTCCCCTCTTTTCTTTTCTCCCTTCCCTTCCCTTCCCTTCCCTTCCCTTCCCTTCCCTT